>VCHN02000014.1:28954234-29071894 GCA_007115665.2 Sequoiadendron giganteum
CAAAAGAACAATTACACCCTAGGCTATGTTGGACAATATTTACTGAGTTCTTACTTGGATAAATCTAGCTATGCATATTCAAGGCGGATGACTAGTAGCTTGACCCCACTGGCTCCCCTCCATGAAACTCACTTATACGAGGTATCCAAGCTAATAAACCCATGAAACTCCCATGGCATACATCTCATCCCCACACATGAACCGTAAATATGTAAGATGGCTTCACAGGTCCGAACCTGTTGCACCAGAAAATAGAAAGGATTTAGGTAAAACTACAAAAAATGGCTTTTTAATTTGAACACCTGTTCAGAAGAGCCATGTGAGAGGCAATATTATCCTAGTCTACAAAGGTTAGGCTCTCCAGGTTTTGACATACCACAAGGGTACTAGGGCGTCACGTGCTGGTCTACTGGGATCCTTGTAATACTGAGCTTTCCTCGAGTATTAAAATTTGTATACCAGTTGGGAGTCGCTGGCGATAAGCACATCATCGGTTTTGAGTCATCTTGGGGTGATTAATTTTTCCCACCAAGACAGGCCCAAGTTCTAGAGTTAGTAATTATTTCACTTGCACCCTCGATCACATAAATGCGCAAGGAGAGAGGATACTTCGATATACTGAATCGGGGTTCTAGACTAACATGAATAGACACAAAAAACACTGGTTAATTTTTAAACCCAAATACAATGTTTTCATAAGGTCTTGCATGCAAATGATTAGTAGTTTCCTTTATGTCTTCGGCTTTCATCTTGCAGAAAAGAAGTTTTTTTTTTTTTCTTATCTTCGGTCTTCTATGCTTCATCAACGAAAACAAAAGAAGAGAAAAACTAAAAAAACAAAACGTGAAAGTATGGAAGTTAATGAAAAAATGGAAAATTGTATTACCAGGCAGATGCGGTGTTTAAACTTACAGATGTGGTGCGATGTTGATAGTCAGATGTGATGCAGTGTGGAATTTTGACAGTTGGATGCGGTGCAGAATGTCGCGGATGCGGTTTGTTTTGTCGGATGCATCACACGATGTATTAGATACGGTTCTCTAGAACAAATGCGTCATTTTGTCAATCAATTTGGGTTATCCGTACGATTCCTGCAAAACAAAAAATGGAAAGCTAAAAAGATGTTGCGAAATTAAAGCATCATTCACTTTGGGTTCACCAAATGTAGAGATAATGATAGGTCAATTTATAGAAATTGGGTTTTCAAACGATCAACTTAGATTCGAAAGAGAGATCAACGATTGAGATTGATGAATTCCATGTGATGTGAGTTTTGTGTCAGTTAGAACGTGAGTTGGGAAGTTCTGCAGGATAAATATTAAATTAGAACAATAACTTAATCTTGTGTGAAGACTGTTTGAAAATAGAAAGAACATGAGTTCAAGATTAAATAATCAATTTAATCTTTAGTTGAGAGTCTTCGTAAATAGAAGAAATAGACTTTGAATGAAAAAGAAAAATTTAGAACTCAAAGAATAATCCGTTCGAATGCACACATGAATTAATTAATTAAATAAAGATATTTAATTAATAAACACATTCATGCATATGAGTTAGAGCTAGTTAACTGTCTGGTTGTGACAAAGAGTCCTTTTGCAGAGACGATTAGATATCAAATCCAGAGATAACTGACGGATTTAAATAGATCTTGAGTCAGAAGGTGAGTGAATGATTAGATAACTGGATGACAGAAGAATGTGATAGAAATAATTAAATATGAATTAAATGTTAATTTAATTAAATAAATAATATAATTTATTTAATTGAATGTTGAAAAGGATTAATTAAATAATGAAATAATAAATATTTAATTATAGTTGAAATATGACAAAGGGGTAATTAAATAATAAATTATTTAATAAGAAAGAATAATTAATTAGTTAGCGACATAATTAAATAAATATGATTTATTTAATTAATCAAATTGAATAAGGGGCCATGATGAATTAATTAAATAATTAAAATGATATTTAATTAATAGAGGAAATAAGTGGTTATAAAGATAATTAAATAATAAGTATTATTTAATCATGACCATGGACATTAGAAAATTATGTCGAAAATGGTGCTCACAGGCCTGGACCAATTTTTGGTGTCTACAGAGTCAAGAAGAGAAACACAAGATATTAATATGAAGAGGTAGTTGCAAGTCAAATACCTTTTTGACAAGAAGGCTACAGAGAGAAAGTTTTTTGTAGAAGATTTTGTATTAATTTGGAATGCAAGAAGTTAGGACAAGGGTAAACATGGTAAATTTGAGGCCCTTTGGATTGGCCCTTATGTTTTTTGGCATAATCATGGTGAAAATTTGTATTGTTTTCCAAAATATGAATAGTGACATGTTGGAATTTTCAATGCATGGACAATACCTCAAACCCTAATTTTCATAAGTACTACATATCCATGCACATTTGTATCATAGTATCCTATTTTTCATTGTTGTTTCCAGTTTTGGTGGTCTACTCTCCCAAAAATAACTAAATTCTCACTTTTCTTTGTCAAGTAAACATCCCCAACTAGAGCCACTGTGGTACTTCTAAGATCCATGGTCATTTCCATAAATTTTGCCTCTCGAGCCTTTGAGTTTGCTCCATTTTGTTTGGTTAGGGTTCAAAAACTGCATGAAAGTCTTAAACCCTTATATCATAAAAACCCTAAAACCTTGCCATGTACTTTTATTCTAAAATCATGTTGACCTCTTCACCCAGTTCCTAGTCACTCAAGTTAAAACTTATGACTAAAGTGAACATTCTTTGACTGGCCCCTTTACTTTATCTTTCGATCGCAAGCCTAAATATTTTTTGTCCCCTAAGTCTTATGTCCTAAGGTGACCCCCTTTCAAGTCATGACTTATACACATGTGTGTATTGATCCTTTATGTGTGTAATGATAAAGCAAAATCATTGAATGCAACTCAACCACTCCCTGTGCCCCCTACTCAATTAAAATAATCAATAAAGAAATCTTGAGAGGTGAGCGAGATTTTGTCGTGTGGCATGTGATGGTTATTTTTTAGAACCAAAGTTGATCTTACCACTTACCTATGAATTTGCCATAATTCAATAATTAGCAAGGGTAAGGATTGGCCAAAACATAAGGGTTTTGAGGCCCTTACTTCTTCACTTCAAGCTTTTTGAAGCTAAAAAGGGTAATCCTTATTATTTTTATATGATATTCATCTAATCAATAAAATTTCTATACAGATAAATTCTTGTAAAGTGCAAATAATATCCTTCATTAAAGATTTGGTTGAACTTTAAACAAATTACTATTTATAGCAAGGAATAAGATGGTACTTCAGATTGGTATATTATGATTGAAGGTGTCTTAAAATGGTTTCTATTCTCATTTCAAGCCCCTGGTCAAGCGTATGACTAACTCATTTATCTTTAGGATAACCAAATGAAAAAACCAGTACCTTGTCCTAGGGCAATGGAGTCATATTCATAATAACCATTAATACCTTAGTAATTTGAGTCATTTATTAATGTACTATTGATATAATGCATTACGGTATTCAACTCACCGCATCTAAGACAACTACTTACCAATCCTATGCTTTTTCGTTACAAATTTGTGACCATACTTTAGCATTTTAATCAATTCTTTGAATCGAAGAACAAGTAAAATCAGTCATTCAATTTAAGAAAATTGAAGACAAATGAGAAGATCATTAACCATTTCATTAATAATATGGAAGAAAAATACATAGGAGAGAAGGTGCTTTCGAACTTAAATTTTTATTTATAAAGTATTGCTATTGTAATACTATTTGAAATCATTACAAAAAATCTCATACCCTAGACTCCTCACTAACCTATTCATTTGTGCATGAGTTTACAATTTTCTCCTTCATGAGCTTAGTTTTCCTACTTAGACTATTTTGATACTTATAAATTGAACTCCCAATAAACCCCCCTAATATCCCATTTATAGAAGCATGGGAGAAACAAGCTTTAGGCCGAATTACCATTTCAATTACATTTAATTTGACACACATTTCATTTTAGGTTTAGAGACCTCTTAGACGATTACACTTAATCATTTTAGAACAAGGGAAAGAAAAAGACAAAAATATCCATGCATTCAATTGAAGAAGACCAACCAGCCCTCCAAAAGGCATCATTCATTGATGCAACATCACAAAAATCCCTTGTCCACATAGACCAAAGAATATTCTCCACCAGTACTAGAGAAAAAAAACTTATATACTAACTAGAAAAGGCATATTTTATGTCAAGGACACAGAGTCCAACACCTCTCCCACACACCAGCCCAAAATATTTCCACGTCATCACCGGGGAAAAAACAACACATATATGTTGAAGAGCATGGTCATGTGTCATTGGAAATGGTGTCATCAAAACCAAAAATAAAACCGAGATGCTACTCTAGTTTGTTAGCATCAGAGTATGCTTGCTTGCTCCATATTTGCTTTGAAATTGGAATATCAACTACTCATCCCTCATTAGAATCCTCATATGGCACCAAAGAAATTAGATAATGGCCATAATTTGGGTCATTATCTCCTTCATCACTCAAAGGGTTATCTAAAACTTCAATGGGAGAGTTGTGCCTCCCCAGATAAGACTTGTGATACTTATTCTTCTTCCTTTCTTTCTTCTCAGGCTTAACCAATTCCTTCCTTTTAAACTTCACTAGTTCTTCTGAAAGAACCCGACTCCTCAAATTTTAGGTGTTCTTGACACCATCTTTCTTGTTTTTTCTACTAGCTCTGCTCTTGCCCTTTGGTGATGTAGAAGTTCTGGGTACCTCATGTTCAGCTATAGATATGTCCTCTTGAAATTATAACAGACTAATCCTCTTGGACCTCCTAATTGGTTTAACAAACAAACCCTACTTACCATTCTTTTAGGACATGGGGAAAAACTTACAAACCTATAATTATGAGAAGAATCACTAGCCTAATATCCTAAAATGATCTTGTAGAAAAGAAAACCCTCACACCAAAATAATCCCTACCAAACCGAGTAACATTTACAAACAATCAAAACTCACTATCCCAGAAAATAAAACTCTCAAACCAACTAATGCATGACTCAAAACAAAGGTCATATTAAAACCAACTTACTAGGGATAGAAACTTCAATACTTCTGTAAATAAATACAAAGACTTGCATGCTCCTCCTCTAGCTCCAACTTTCCAATTCTTGATGGTTGCAAATGGTGAGATAAAACAACAAGCAATCTCTTTTAAGTAGAAAAATCAAGAGTATGTAGGCATTAATGATCAAGGAGAGCCTCACATGAGCAAGCTAAAAAATTAGTTGATCATCTTTGAATCTAGGCCATCGATCTTTTTTGATTTAAAACACTATCAATCGTGATCCTCAAGCAATGTTTCTGGATTTTACAACTTGTGCCTCAAAAAATGGTGATACCACCTTAGAAATTTGTCACGTTTACTCTTAAATTCATTAGTCCGCTTTAATCTGAAAATTATCATGCATCACCACCCTAATTTGTGCTCTTTCATTTACATTGGAAAAGTAAAAAGAGCCAGAAAATGAAAGAAAAATCCCTCAAACATTCCATTACCTATCACAGATCTACCCCAACTTTCCAGGTTTTAATCCATGACAAGAGTATTGGTGCAATAAAACTTTAACCATTGGATCACTGTCCTTCTTGGAAATCTTCACCTCACACCGTGCATTACTGATTTATGTTTAAAATTCTAGACCATATCAATGACAGATTAAAATAGAGATGGAAACAAATCAAGCCATGTGCATCCTCCTTTGAAATCAATGATCACAAACATATCGCTCATTCACCCCTTTCAAAACAATGATGACACATATTGACTAGAGACCCCATCTCTCATCGCCAATCTGATCAATACCAACACACAAAAATCTATGATGAGTCATGGAAAGAAATACAAAGAGCCCTGAGGGCATCGCTCATCGCTAATTCAAAACTCAAAATTGAATATAAATTAGCGATAGCCAAACCTCCACCAATATAAAGAGAAACTCAAGCATCATGCATCACTCATATGAATCAAAATTTCTCAAATCCATTCATGATACATGAAATGAAATAAATATCATTCATCGCTCATTGTGGAAGTAAATTTGCATTCATAAAACTATTTGTGATGAGCGATGAATGGAAGCGGTAGACACGTCGAGACTTATGTGGGATAATTTAGCACGTGCCCAAAAGTTATTTTAAGAAAGGGGGCCATCTAGAAAAATGTATAAAATTCCTCAAAGGACTTTAAAACATATTTTTCAAATGATATAAAGGCCAAAAAAGGTCAATCAGATGACCTTTTAAAATAAAATATGTTCTTGACCTAGGCACAAGGGGTCAATAATTGTATGAGCTTTAATGACATAAGATAATTTAATATGACCAAGGATGGGTGATAGAAGGTCAATGATAGATCATGACATTGAAAAGGGCTAAGAATTAGGGTTTCAATAGAGAAATTCTAAAAACAAAATCCCAAGTAAAGGATAATGGGAGAAATCCTAAGTCCAAACACTTTGAAGCTAGCCAAATTTTATAGAGTTTTCTAGAAATGGAACCAAAAATTTTAGGGGTTCCATTAGTGGCTCTAGTTGGGTACATCTATCAATTAGGAGTAGAGTGAGATTCCAAAATCCCAAGTGAAGCAAACCAAGCACAAAGGACCAAAAACCAAGGACTATCCCAAACTGGGCAAGAAAACTAGACCAAAGAAAACCACATATGTATAATATTTACATAAGTTACAAGGCCATACCAAGAGATCCAATCTCTATCTTCTTTGAAGCCTCTTCTAATATGGAAGATTTTAATCTGCATTCTGTATTATTACCAGACTTCAACTTTATTTGGTGGCCCCAAGCCCCCAAACCTAGGACTAGTACTTTCCCCAGTCAAAAACTTTGTTTCCACTCTCTGTACTATGCCAAGGCTGAGAATATTCTCATAAATTACCCACTCGTTGATCATACTATAGATACTAAAATCAACCATTATGGATAGATGTCTGAATTTATTATTGTCACTGTCATTCATGTCCAACTGAGAAATATATTTGAGCAATGATTGGAATACATGATCAGTACATCATTCTATTTGACTAAGCTTACAACCATATTCCACCAAATTACCATCCAAATGGATAGGAAAATTGAAGCATTCATAATCCATATAATCACTATAATCATATAAGATGACATCAAATTCATTTTTCTCTTTAAATTGAAATCCCTTATACATACACCTTTCATGAGTCTCATCCAAGGGCATAAATTCTAACCATTTGGAGTAATATTGTGATTTCATTTCTAGTATTCTAGGGTCATAATCCTCTAATTTCTACCCCACACAAAACACACATTCACTTTGTGTGATAAATAAGATATTTTCATATATAGGCTTCTTTTTAAAATGGTGTTCACATTCCTCAAAGCAGTATAAACCAATTATGTTGCCATATGCTCTACTTTCTTGGGAAATTGATTCATCAGATTGCATAGTAATCTTGCTCTCATTTTGGTCATGGATGTCCCCACAAATAAAATTATCTAAACCATCCCAAACATCGAAGAATATTTCCATTTTAGGTTCACTAATATGGTTTAGTTTACCCCTTGTATCACCAATCATCTTAAAGCAGGATGTCTCATAAAATGGGCTAAATAATTCAAGATCAATAAGTTCAATACCAAGGTGCCCAAATGTTTCCTCAATTGATGAATGCACTGGCTCTAGTATAAAGAGTTTTTTACCACCTGAATGTTTCTTGTTAACAACCATACATGTGTCTTCACCCATTTCATCCTTGATACAATCCTTGTCAAATAAAACCCTATCCATCTCTATTAAGACACTCAAACATTTTATTTTTATTTTATATGGACAAAATAACTGGGGCTTAATCTTATTGGTTAGTAACACAACTCTCATCATTCTTAGTGTGATTCTTAGGCTCAAGATGTTGAACACACATAGTATTATCTTTGAATTCATCATCAACCACACTACTAGCACTTTCGAGTTCTGATATAACCAAATTGCATTCCAAGAATTCCTTACATGTATTTTGTTCATTCATTGATAAGGACAAAACCTCATGAGAATTGATATTTTTGCACCCTTCAAGTATGAAGAATGCCTCCAGATCATTTTCATAAACAAATTAATATTCCTCATAAGAATAATCAGATCTCTCATTTTCACTATTTGGGTTATCAATTTACAAAGGTACATCAACAATACTTGCAAATCTACCAATGACTTCATCTACACCAGTAGACAAATGTTCATCCTCTAAAATATCCCTACCCATTACCTGGATAGATCTTTGATCCTTATCCATGGCGTGACTACCACTATCCTTTGGAGATCTCAATTTTTGTATGTAGTCATACTTGGCCTCCTCAGAAATTTTGATCCAAAAAATTATTTGATCAAAATCCCGAGGTTTCAATTCCTTGGGTAAGGTACCAAGCCTTGGCTCATAAATTTCACAGAATAAATCAATACATACTCGATCTACAGGTCTCAACTTTTGAGGAATTTATAACAAGCCATCCAAGAACATTGCTAATAATTCATATGGTGATTCTCCCTTATGTCTTTCCATGCTATATTTTTTTAACAAAGAACATATGATCAATATTGCTTAAACTTAGTTGAGATTCATCATGGATCTGTCTATGATTATCATGTTGCAATGGTGAAATATTTTCAAAAGTAACATCACCTTGATCATCTCTTTCATTCTTATGAATTTAAATTATATGATGTGCTTTAGGACAACAAACACTTGTAGCCATATATCTCTTCATCATTGAATATCTCATATTGTTTTCAATATCTATTGATATTTTGTATGCATGTTGCAATGTTGAAGTATCCTTATCTCTTAACAAGTAGCCCATATTATTATCAAAGGAACCCAGATACACAATTAAACATTTTGCCTCACTGGGTCTCATATTTTAAGGAATATTTCTTAATTCCTTCGCAAATCTAAGGTTGAAGGCTAAGAACAATTACCCTTCATCCTTTTGGATTTCCATATACTTTTTCCTTACTGAATTGGGATTAATCCTTTCATCGAATTTTTCTATGAATGCTATCATTAACTCATTCCACAAAGGCATAGAACATACTAGAAAATATGAAAACCAAACTTTGGCATCTTCCTTTAGAGATTGAACACATAATTTCATGACAAAATCTTCATGACCTATCTCATAATCTTCCATCAAATATGAAAACTCTTGCAGATGGTGAGATGTCGATTCTAATATTTTCCCATAAAATTTTGGTAGATGTTCCCTAAATTCATTAGGAACAAGGTTTGGGAAACATTGAATACAATTAAAATCTAATGGTCTCTACCTTTCAATAGAAAAATTTCTTTGATGGCATGACAATGGCTGCACACAAATACCTTTCCATATAAAAGAGGAGAAGAGCATAATCCAGTTTCAAATAGCTTTCTAAACTACTTGAGATGAATATAGCTAGTAAAATAGATAGCAGAATTAAGCATTCACAGTTGACACAAGATATACATGGGAAAACCTTTACAGGTAAAAAAACCACCACACAAATTCAAGAACATTGTATCACAGTAACAAAATAGTTACATACAACATTCAGTCTTCTCTAATTAGCTCACAACAACACTACCAGAACTATCTCACTGTTACAATGTTTTTTTTTTCCAAAAAACATACAGTTTGAATTTTCTCCCTCATACAAAATTCTACTTGACTCACATAAGTCATATGCTACATTCAAAACTTCTCAATCAACCACCAATCACAAGGTACATCAATCTCTGATACAATCACACCAATGATCTACCCATGTCGATCTTCCTGCATCGAGCCACCCAGGCATTAATGCCATCACACAAATCGGGTCCTGCTCGCCAGCAAAAAATGGCCTGCAATTATCGTTGTTGCTACAAAAGTCTTTGTCCAACCAGAAGCAGTCAAACTGCCATATGTCTGATTTTCCTTCGCCTATCGCTCCTACCACCGAGTCCAACTCGATCAAACATCATTCCGAGCCCATTTGAGCTCCCTACGCCCATATCGCTCCATCACCGAGTTGAGTCGACCCAATTGAGCTCCCTCAAGCTTCCCTTCACTATCGCTGAGTCAAACTGACTCGTCCATAGTATGGCGGTTTGGCCAATCGAGCTCGTTCAAGACCTATCCATGTTACCAGAGCACCAGCCGAGTCAGACCACGGTAATGTGGTGAGATCAATTGAGCTCACCCAAAGTCTTCATCGAGCTCATCCACTAACCGTCCTCTGATACCGACATCAAGGTTGACACTTGCCACAACAACGAGGTAACCAACCAAGGTGACCACTGGCAATCAAACCACACTACTGTGGGGGTCGAAAGACCACCCCACAGTAGGGCAGTGACCATTAGCCAGACCACTGGCGGTCTTACCGAGAGCACCACGGTGAGTGGACCCACTGCCCATGGTAAGGCTATAGTAGCCAAGGCGATCGTAGGCGGTCACACCACCACCACTACAGTCAAGGGCATAATCACCTACAGTATGGCGGTGACCAACCAGACCGACCGAGAGAAGGTAGCCGTAGTCACCGCAATTAGAGATGAGACTACGAGTAGTAAAGCGGTGACTGCTACCCTTCCACCATGGTAACACCGGGGTAAGAGATGACTGTCATGGTAAAGTGGTTGGGGCTGAGATTCGACATGGCACGGTACGACAGTAAACTGTAGAAACACATGATTTTCGCCAATTCATGAAAAGTAGAGGCTTCAAGCTGGAAGTTGAGACATATTTTCTCAACAAGCTCCCACTTGGCAAAATCTTCGTGCTCCCCCATGATTTGAAAAATGATTGTCTATCATAGGCCCCACGGCCCATCGATTATGGGCACCATATGAACTTGTCTGTGCTAACTGGCTTTGTTAAAGTGTCTACAACATTCTTCACAGTGTCCACCTTTTCTAGACTGACCTTGCCATCTTCAACCATATCCCTCATGAAGTGATATTGCAAATCAATATGATTGGTCCTAGCATGAAAGGTCGGATTCTTCCCCAAATAAATGGCACTCTGACTATCACAAAAAATAGTGATCTTCCCTGCATTAAATCCAATGTCTGAACATATACACCATAGCTAAATAGCCTCCTTACAGACATGAGTTTCAGCCATGTACTCTGCCTCTGTCATGGATAAAGAAACTACATGCTGTCGCTTGCGCATCCAACTAATTGCTCCACCATTAAGCATGAAAGTGTATCCACAGGTGGATCGTCTGCTGTCGATGTCCCCTACCCATTCTAAATCAACATACCCATGAATGTTAAGATTCCTCAGTGATGCAACCAAACTGCCATGGTAACACAAGGCATAGTCTGAAGTCCCCTTCAAATACCTAGATTCTCTCTTCACAGCATCCCAATGTGATCTTCCTGGATTTTCCATAAATTGGCTTAGAACTCTCACTGCTTGGGCAATGTTTGGTCTTGTGCAGACCATAACATACATCAAACTACCAACAACACTTGCATAAGGCACATAAGTCATGTCCTCCATCTCAGTAGCAGACTTTGGACAGTCTTCAACAAAAAGGTTAGTTACATGCATGATTGGAACAACAAGCTGCTTGCAATCATCCATACTAAACCTCTCCAAAACCGTTTTTACATACTTACTCTGACTGATCCAAAGCTTTCTACTTGTTTTATCCCTAGTTATCTCCATTCCAAGAATGTACCTAGCTGCACCAAGATCTTTCATTTCGAAGTTTACAGACAATTGAGATTTAAGATCAAAAATCATAGTCTTTCTATTTCCAATGAATAACATATCATCCACATACAGGGTAATAACAAGCACACAATCATTCTCAGGTTTATAATAAATACAGTGATCAGATTTTGATCTCACAAATCCAATTGACAACACAAACATGTCAAATTTTTGGTACCACATTCTAGGAGATTGTTTTAAACCATAGAGAAATTTATTTTACTTACAAACCAGATTTTGTTTACCTCTTTCAACAAAATACCTAGGCTGGGACATGTAGATTTCTTCTTCCAGCTCACCATGGAGAAATGTTATCTTCACATCCATTTGTTCAATTTCAAAATCATATACAGCTACCAATGATAATAGAAATCTGATTGACATTAGTTTTGCTACAGGGGCAAAACTCTCTCCATAATCAATTCCCTCAATCTGAGAAAATACCTTTGCAACCAACCTTGCCTTATACTTCTCAACATTGTCATCAAGGCCTATTTTCTTTTTGAATATCCAGTTACAGCCAATAGGCTTTCACCCTTTAGGTGGTGGTACCAAGTTTCAGGTTTCATTCTTTTTCAAAGAATCCATCTCTTCATTCATGGCTTGTAGCCAAGAATTCGAATCAGCCATGTTGATTTCTTCTTTCATAATCCTAGGCTCATCAGTGTTGGTAATTAAAACATAGGCATAGTTTGAATTTAACAGTGAGAACCCATACCTTTCAGGTTTCCTTTTTTCTCGTGTAGATCTTCTTATAGGCTAAGATTGTTCTTCATCATCAGAACTTTCAGAACTGCTTGAGCTCTCCTCAGTCTCAGGTTCACCATGCAGCTATTCCCTTTTAGGATTTTGGGGAATCTCAATTGCATCCTTCTGCTTGTCACTCTGATCTAACTCAAGCTGTTGATCACCTACTGAAGGTTTCAACTCACGAAATATCATGCTTCTTCTATAAAAAACCTTCTCAATAATAGGGTTCCAAAGCTTGTACCCTTTCACACCAACTCCATAGCCGATGAGAATACATTTAACAGCCTTGTTATCCAATTTAGATCTCTTTTCATTTGGCACATAAACATATGCCTCACAACCAAACACACGGACATGTCTCAGAGAGGGCTTCTTACCAGACCATGCTTCCAAAGAAGTTTTATCAACAAGAGGAGAGCAAGGAGATCTGTTTATTAGATAACATGTTGTAGCCACAGCCTCGGCCCAGAACTTCTACTCCAGAACAACACCACTCAGCATACTCCTTGCCTTTTCCATGAGCATCTTGTTCAACCTTTCAGCAACTCCATTCTGCAATGGAGAGTAAGGGGTTGTCTTATGCCTTTTAATTCCATGATCAGTGCAATACTTTTCAAAATCTACAGAAAAAAATTTACCACCATTGTCTATCCTCAAACATTTAATTTTCATTCCAGTCTGATTTTCTACCAGAGATTTAAATTCTTTAAACTGAGTGAACACTTCTGATTTACTTTTAAGAAAGTATACAAATACCCTTCTCGAACAGTCATCAATAGAAGAACATAGTATCTAGACTTCGATAATGAAGGAACATTAACTAGACCAAACACATCTGAATGAACATAATCCAATATACTAGAAGATTTATGAGGACTAGAATAAAATGAAACATGGTGATTTTTTTCATAGATACAATGTTCGCAAAAATCGAACTAAAGGTTACAATCATCAAGCCCTTCTACAAGATTTTTATTCTTCAAGGTTTTTAAACCTTTCTCACCTATGTGACCAAGTCTATGATCCCATAGCATAATCTTTTCAGCTAGGAGTTTTACCTCCATAGCATTTGCAGCCAGAGAAGTGTTTTCATCTTTCTCTAGAGGAGCAACATTGAATGACTTTACGGAAGCACTGTTACGAAGAACAGGATGTGCATCCAGCTTGTACAGAGTGCTAGTATGAACACCCTTAGCCAGTACAATTGCACCTCTAGCCATTTTACATCCCTTACTTGAAAGAGAAACTTCTACACCAGCATCATTTAACTTACTGATAGAGAGAAGCTTTCGAGCCAAACCTGGTATGTGAAGTATGCCACCAATACCTTTAACTCTCCCGTCAGGAAATTGAGTTATGAATCTTCCTCTGCCAAATATCTCCAACGTTGAATCAGTGACAAGTAAACCTTTCCACCATCATACTTCTCATATTTTGATAACCATTCTCTATTGGACGTCATGTGAAAAGACGCCCCTGAGTCAACCAACCGGACATCATCTGATGCCTGAGTTGTCAAGGCTGCTACAATGAAAGCATCTGCATCACTTTGAGAAGATTCATTTTCAGAAGCATTCTTCTTCTTCTTCTCCTTGTAGTCCTTCCTGATATGACCAAGTTGCCCATAGTTCTAGCATCTCACCTTGAAATTTTTACCAAGAGACTTTCATCTCCGTACAGATTTGGATTTCAACTTCTTGTCTTTCTTCTTGCCTTTTTCCTTTGGTCTACCTTGAATAGCAAGAGCCTCTTTGGCCATCTTAGAAAACTTCCTTCGCATTTCTTCAGACAAGAGTGAAGCAACCACATCATCCATCTTGAATGCAGTGGTTGTGCTTCCAATAGCCATCACCAGATGATCCCAACTGTCAAGTAATGAACACAATAGGAGCATACATCGATCCTCCTCCTCAGTATTTACACCTACAAATGCCAGTTGAGTAACACTCATGTTAAATGAGTTCAGATGGTTTTAAAAAGATGCACCTTTCTCCATTTTCAAGGAGTACAACTTCTTCCTCAGGAATAACTTATTTACCAAAGAATTTCCTTGATAAATATCACCAAGCTTCTTCCACAATGAAGCTGCATACTGCTCCTCATGAACGTTAAGGAGAACAGAATCAGCCAGCCTCATTCTTATAAGACCTCTTTCCTTTCTATCAGAATGATCCCAAGCCTCTTGAGTTGTAATTTGTGGCTTAGTTCCAGACACTACAATCCAGAGGTCTCTATCCACCAGCAAGCCTTCCATTTTGAGTTTCCACAACTCAAAGTTGCTACCATTAAATTTTTCAATGTCTACTCTACTTGAAGTAATCACCATCTTAAACTGAAACAAGTTTTAACAAGCAATACTCCCACTCAAACAGTATTAGCACAAAAAATTGAGCTTTCTCTCAAGGATAACACAACGAGCCAAATTCTAATACAACTTGAAGGGAAAATGGGAAGGATCTAAAGACCCAATAGTGTGGAATACATTCCCTTAACACTAATACAACAGAGGAGAAGAGCATAAACCAGTTTCAAACAGCTTAAAAAATTACTTGAGATGAATACAACCAGTAAAATAGATAACAAAATTAAGCATTCACAGTTGACACAAGATATACATGGGAAAACCTTTATGGGTAAAAAAACCACCACACAAAGTCAAGACAATTTTATTAGAGTAACAAAATAGTTACATACAAAGTTTAGTCTTCTCTAATTAGCTCACATCAGCACTACCAAAACTATCTCACTGTTACAATGTTTTTTTTTTTAAAAATCATACAGTTCAAATTCTCTCTCTCATACAAAATTGTACTCAACTCAAATAAGTAATACGTTACATTCAAAACTTCCCAATCAACCACCAATCACAAGGTACATCAATCTCTTATCCAATCACACCAATGATCTGCCCATGTCAATCTTCCTGAATCAAGCCACCCAGGCATTAATGCCATCACCCAAATCGGGTCCTGCTCGCTAGCCAAAAATGGCTTGCAAATACTATTGTTGCTACAAAATTATTTGGCCAACCAGAAGCAATCAAACTATGACGTGTCCGATCTTCCTTCGCCAATCACTCCTACCATCGAGTCCAACTCAGTCAAACACTGGTCTGAGCCCATCCAAGGTCCCTATGCTCATACCGCTCCACCACCGAACTGAGTCGACCCACCCATGGTAATGTGGTGAGCCTGACCGAGCTCCCTCAAGCTTTCCTGCACTACCGTCGAGTTGAACCGACACGTGCATGAAATGGCAGTTTCACCAAATGAGCACATTCAAGACCTGCCCGTGCTACCAGAGCACCAGCCGAGTCAGCCCGTGGTAATGTGGTGAGCTCAACCGAGCTCACCAAAAGTCTTCACCAAGCTCATTTGCTAACCGTCTCGTGATATCACCATGAAGGTTGACACCAGCTGTGGCAACGAGGTAACCAGCCAAGGTGACCATTGGAGGTCAAACCGCACTACTGTGGGGGTCGATAGACCACCCCACGGTAGGGCAGTGACCGTCAACCAAACTGTAGGCAGTCTCACCGTGACCATCATAGTGAGTGGACCCACTGCCCACGGTAAAGCGGTAGTAGCCAAGGTGACTACAGGCAGTCACACCGCCACCACCACAGTCAGGAGCATAACCACCCACGATATGGCGGTGACCAACTAGACCGGCCAAGCAAAGGTAGCCGTAATCATCGTGGTTAGGGACGAGACTACGAGCAGTAAAGCGATGACCGCTACTCTTCCACTGTGGTCTCACTAGGATAAGAGATGACCATCGCGGTAAAGCGGTTGTGGCTAAGATGAGGCCTAGCACTATACGGCGGTAAACTGCAGAAACACATGATTTTCACCAAGTCATGAAAAGTAGAGGCTTCAAGCTGGAAGTTGAGACATATTTTCTCAACAAACCCCACATTGATGTACAAGTAAATGATACATTTTCTTACACCCATTTAAAAACTTCAAATATCAACTCTTCAGTTGATCACTGCCTTATTGCTTAGTCTAATCATGATTTTTAAATACATGTCTCAAATACATCTATATCTTAGATCTTCTAGTGGGAAAATTTTAAAGATAAGAATACTTCTTTACCCTAGTACAGATATTTCAAATTGAACCTCAGAAGTATGTAGAATTACTACTAACATTCCCTTTATTTGTGCTTAATTCACTTGATAGGGAAAAACAATTCTTCCAAATCATTCAATATGGTTTTCCTACAAATTTATGCTCTATAAAAACCTAAATAGGGGAAGTATCTAGATATGTTGCAACTGCCTTGAATTGTGCTTTTGATTGGAAAACTTTTCAGATCTAAGCTTCATCACATTCTTTGTATAGATTCACCACCTCCTTTCATAGAGGACCAAGCTTCAACTAATATGAAGCTCATTCAAAGATAAATTTCATTATGGATCTTCTCCAACAACAGAGTCACACATAGATTTCTTATCCTTTCTCAGTAACTTTTTTTCTACCCTTTCTGGAGATCTTCAAATAGTGCATAATAGTATAGAGATCTTGGAGTCACCAGCTACAATTAGTGAGAGATTATGAAAATATTTTAGAATTATAAGATCTCCAAAAAGGTTTGCAGTATCAAAGGAACACAACAAATTCATGAAACATTTATGTGATCCAACTTACTCACATCAAATCTATACAACTTCAGGGATAAAATACAAAAAAAATATTCGACTCTTCATAAATTGCAATCTCTAGTTACAAACTGTCTTGAAACCTCAATGACTCTTTCAGGCACACAAATCTTCTATTAGAATTTTCTCAGGTCAGTCCCCAGTGGAGTCTCCATTTATGTTGGTGACTTGGATGGGAAAATATGATTCAATAATTTTTAACCTCAAATTACAAATAATAGTCCAAGATTTTAATGACTCTTTGGTAAGACAATCTACAACCAAATTTCTAAGTGCATCCCCAGTAGAGTCACCATTTTTGTTGGTGACTCAGATGGCTAAACAAGATTCCACAATTTCCAACCTCTGGTTACAAATAATATTTCAATATTTTAAAGAATCTTTGACAAGACAATCTGCAACCAAATTTCAAATTTCATCCCTAGTGAAGTCGCCTTTTTTTTATCAGTTTTTTAGAACCAAACTTGATCTTACCAGTTACCTATGAATCTTCCAGAATTCAATAATTAGAAAGAGTAAGGATTGTCCAACACACAAGGGTTTTGAGACCCTTAATTCTTCACTTCGGGATTTGTGAGACCTAGGAGGTTAATCCTTATTATGTTCATATGATATTCATCTAATCAAGAATATTTCTACATAGATAAATTCCTAAAAAGTGCAAATAGATATCCTTCATTAAAGATTTGGCCGACCTTTAAAAAAATTAATTTCTATAGAAAGGAATAAGATGGTACTTAATATTGGTGTATTATAATTGAAGGTATTTTAAAATGGTTTTTTATTCTCATTTCAAGCCCTTGGTCAGGCGTATGACTAGCTCATTTATCTTCAAGATAACCAAATGAAAAAACTAGTGCCTTGTCCTAGGGTAATCGATTCATATTCATAATAACCATCTATACCTTAGCAATTTGAGTCAATAATTAATGGACTATTGATATACTACATTATAGTATTCAACTCACTACATCTAAGACACAATTACTTACCAATCCTATGCTTTTTCGTTACAAATCTATGACCATACTTTAGAATTTTAATCAATTCTTCGAATCAAATCACAAGTAAAATAATTCATTTAATTTAAGACAATTGAAGATAAATCAAAAGATCATTAACCATTTCATTCATAATATGGAAGCAAATTACATAGGAGAGAAGGAGCTTTCGAACTAGAATTTTCATTTATAAACTATTGCTACTATAATACTAGTTGAGATCATTACAAAACAACACATACCCTAGACTCCTCACTAACCTATTCATATATGCATGAATTTGCAATCTTCTCTTTCATGAGATTAGTTTCCCCACTTAGACCATTTTGAGACTAAAAAATTGAACTAATAGCCAGTGGCCCTGATATCCCGTTTATAGAAGGATGGGAGCAACAACCTTTAGGCCAAATTACCATTTCAATTACATTTCATTTCAGGTTTAGAGACCTCGGAGATGGTTACACTTAATCATTTCAGAACAAGGGAAAATAAAAGACAAAAAAATCCATGCACTCGATTGAAGTAGACTAGCCATCCCTCCAAAATATGTAGTTCATTGATATAGCATCGTAAAAATCCCTTTTCCATGTAGACCAAAGAAGATTCTCCACCTATACCAGAGGAAAAATTTATATACTAATCAAAAAAGGAATATTTTTAATTGAGGACATGGATTCCAATAACTGTCCCACACACTAGACTATAATATTTCCACATCTGCACCAAGGAAAAAATTCCACATATATGCTAAAGAGGACAATCCTGATGTACTAGCAATGGTCTCGTCAAAAACAAAAATAGAGCCAAGAATCTACTCTAATTTGTCAGCATCTGAGGATGCTCGCTCACTTCATTTTCATGTTGAAATTAGAGGAGAAACTACTCCTCCCTCATCAGAATCCTCATATGGCACCAAAGAAAGCAGATAATGGCCATACTCTAGGTTAGTATCTCCTCCATCACCTGAAGGGCTCTCTGAAACTTCAATGCGAGAGTTTTTCCTCCCTAGATAAGTCTTGTGATACTTATTCTACTTCCCTGCTTTCTTCTCAGGCTTAACCAACTCCCTCCTTTTAAACTTGACCAGTTCTTCTAAAACAACCCATCAACTCAAATTGTAGGTTCTCTTGACACCATACTTCTTATTTTTTCCATAGCCTTTGTGTTGTGCAGTTTTTGCACACACGCCCCACTGAAAGTAGGGACCCTCTTTCTTGATCTTTTTGTTTTTTGCTCTTGGTGTTTTGGCCTTTCAATTTTGAGGATTCGCTTGCTTGGGCATGTGTTTGGATGTTTAACTTTCTTGTGTGGATGATCTCCCTATGATATATATTGAAAACCTTAAGTTTTGGACTCATTCCGGGTGTTTCAGTGTTCTCGAGAAAATCCCCTCTTGGTAGAATTCCCCAGTTTCCTTGGAAACCCGATGGCAACTTCTTTTCACTATGATCCGAATATTTTGGTCTTTCACGAAATTCCATTGCGACCAGATTTCACAGAGGATCTATTGCCTTATCAAATTCTTGGGTTTTTCTTTGACCTATCTTGTCGACCACATTAATTCTCGATTGTACGACTTTTGTGGAAAGTATTATATTGATTTAGGGAGTTTTTATGCCATTTGAGTTTTATCACTTGCTTTATATTGATCTGGAGTGCTTGATCATGGGTGTTGTTGCTGGATTGTGCATTTGGAATTGAAGTCGATTGTTGCAGTTGGGTTTTCTGGAAGCCATTTGCTCTCTGCTCGGACTTTGGGGTTTCTTTCCAACCTCTATTGTTTCAAAAAAATTTTCCTCATGGTATGTATATGGTGCTTTTTCCCTTTTTATGAATGAATTGAATTACTTCATGATTTGTGCATATGTGCTATGAGTTAGAATATTGATATGGTATGGTTTGATGATTGATGCTTGGGTTTCTAGTTTTCTTTTGGTGCCCCTTCATGTGGTTATCTTTGCCTTGCTTTTTATTGATTGAATGTATGTGCTTCTTTGGCATTTTGGGTGTGCTTGGGGTTCTAATTCCTGCATGTTTGGGCGTTGAGTATCTTGAAGTTGGGGCTATTCCATTATGTTAGAGCATCAATCCTAAGTGAGTGTTCGAGCTTGTCTTTAGATTTCATCATGAGGTAGCTTGCTTGTATGGGTCATAGCGAACCTTCCATAAAGTTTGTAAACAAGAAAGTTGAGCCCAAGCTTATCCTACGCGCTCATGGTGGAATTTTAGGGTTTCGTGCCTAGGGCATCACTAGTCCCTCTTGATTTACCTTAGGGTGAGTTTTGAATTCAAAGATGATTTGTAGGAGGTTCAAATCAAGCTAGTTTCAAGCTCCTGATCCTCAAATTTGTGATTGTTCGATCAATTTGAGTGAGGTCGCGAGAAAATGTGGATATTCGGGCTTTTAAATTTTTGGTGGAATTCCTTAACTGTTGGAATTCCCCAAATTTTCATTTTCTCTCTGTCTTCCCAAAATGTGCAGTGATCTAGATTTTTGTCTGCCTCGTGGATTTCCTCTACCTCTGGATTTCCCCGATTTATCCATCGCTTTGTCGATTTCTAAAAAATGGGCTTAAATTGTGAGAATTGCATTAGCTTCATGAAAATCCGTGCCTTCGGGATTTTACCAAAATTTCTTGGTCCCTTCATTTTCCTACAGTTTGTGAATTATTGACATTTTCGCGGATTTTTGTCCTTGGTGGATTTTCCTGAGAATTTGTTGAAAATGGAGAATTGAAAGAGTATATGAAACTTCGGTTAATAATTATGCATTTCATGGTTGATTTAACTTGTTTTAGGATGTATCATGTGATTTTCTAGTTAATTTTATTGATCAAATAATGGATTGGATGTCTCTTTGTGGTTGTTTCGTTGGATTCCGCCTGGTTCAAAATTTCCCAGAATTCCTCTCCAGCCCGGATTCCGCGAGAGGGCTGAAAACCTGAACTTTGAGATGGTTAATATTTTTGAGGTTTTGAGCATTTTTCTTATTATGGGACTTATATTGAAGATGAATTTATCATTTGTAATAGACTAAATTTAATTATATTCTATGGCGGATCTTTATTTTGGTGTCCTTGGTGTATGTAGGAAGAATTAAGTCAGGATATTGTTGGGCAGAGCAAGGGTAAGGAAATGAATCCTAATCCTGAGGACGTGGCTATCACCAAGAAGAAGTTGGTGGGAGATGGAATTATTCCTTCTTTCAAAGTAGTATAAGCCTGGGAATGGTTTGAATTTTTTCAGATAGGGAAAAGAGTTCTGAAGAATAGGGGAGGTAGATTGAGGATGCCTTCACTGAAATTTACAACAAATGTATCTCCTTCTTCAAGGTCATGAAAGGGAGAAAGAAGTTTGTGCCAAAGCATCTGAGCCCTGAACAATTGAGACAATGGTGGTGAGAGGTGTATTCTCTAGTCAATGAGGACTAGGTCAATGAACATCTGCTGGATGATGTAGCTACCTATCTCGCAGTAATTGATAAATACAAGACCTTGAAGGTAGATTGGGATAAGGTGGTCAAGAAATCAAGGGACAAAATTAAGTCCATGGAAAGAATAATGAAGGTGTTAGTTATGCCACCTATTGCCAACTTAGAGAAGGTATTTTTGATGATAAAAGATAGGGCGAATCAAGATAAGGGCAAAGGAGGGGGTAGTTAATACAACACATCATTGGGATTTGTGCTTCCATATTATTCCTCCTCTTCCTTTGCATGTATTGGGTCGGGTTATGTTGGCAATCCCAGGCTGACATGGATTAAATTGGTGCATATTGCACATTTCATGTTATTTTCAATTTTCCTCTTAGCTGACTTGTTTTTGGCCATTTGATTATTGTAAACCTTATTTGGGATGACATGTCTTGGTGGTTTTCTATAAGTTTGGTGTATGCCTCATTTGTAAGGAGTTAGTTAGATAGTTTTGATATTGGTGTGAATTGTTATAAGAGAAAGGATTAGAGTTAGAATTTATTTTATCTCTCAAGAAAGTGTTGTAATAGAAGACTGGAATTGTTGCCACTTTGGATGATTTAATACAAGTAAAGACATTGTGATATGGTGCCTTTCTTGTGTTGAGTTTTATCTAGCATGGTTCTTGATATTCTATCTTTGAAATTGCTTAATTTTATTTGATGTTAGATGATTTGATGATGTTTAGGGTTTTATGCTTGAAGTGTTGTAGCAATCTCTAGTCCATACTTTTTATAGTTAGCTACTTTGCAAAGTTAGCTTAGACTTAAATTTGTGCTTAGTTCGATTATGAATGCTTGCTCGTTTCAATTGCAATAGGGTTTTTTTGAATGAATGTTCATAATCTGAAAATCTTTAATACCTTAGAAGATTGCACTATTTATGTAAGATTGCAGATTTATCTAGGTCAAACAAGAATTAGTTTCTAAGGGATTGGTCCATTTCGAGCATTTTATCATTTGCATTGTCAATATTAGAATTAGAAGTAGTGTTATAAATATCTTTGAAGCCATTATCTTTATTTTTATTTTATTATCTAGGTTAGATATAAGATTTTAAGTATCAACATATTGATAGATCTGATAAATTCGAGTTCAAAATTTTCTTGTAGTAAGGTCCCTTTGTGATTACCAACATTTTCACATTATCTCTGATTTGTTCTATTTGCATTTCCAAGACCTGACATTAGATACCTTGGGGTTATCTCTTTGTTCATAGAGATTTACCTTTCAAGAGAGATAGGATATCATATTCTATCTGAGTTTTTACTATGCATAAAACACCATCAACACTTTTTTGTTTCCCTTTGGTGATGTAGAAGTTTCAGGTATATCATATTTAACTATAGATATGTCCTCTTGAAATTCAAACACACTAAGCCTCATGGACCTCCTAATTGGTTGAACACACACACCTAGCTTACCCATTCTTTCATAAGACAAACATCTAATTATGAGAAGACTCACTAGCCTAATATCCTAAAATGATCTCGCAAAAAAACAAACCCTCACACCTAGACAATCCCTACTAGACTCAATGACAATTGTAGACAATCAAAACTCATTATCCTAGAAAATGAAACTCTCAAACTAGCTAATGCATGACTCAGAAATAATCTCATATGAAAACCACCAACGTACCAGGGATAGACACTTCAACACTTATGCAATTAAAACCAAAGACTCACATGCTCCTCCTCTGTCTCCCATTTCCCAATTCTTGATGGTTGAAAATGGTGAGATAACATGGTAAGAAATCTGCATTAAGTAGAAAAATCAAGTGTATGTAGCCATTAATGATCAAGGAGAGCCTCACGCGACTAAGCTGACAACTTAGTCGATTAGCTCTGAATTTGGGTTGTCGATATTTTTGGCTTTAAAATACCATCAATGGCGATTGATGAAAGTCTATTATGTCCCATTTTATGTCATATTTCAACCTATTTCATCCACCTTCATACCCATTCCCACATTCTATTTTTGTTTCATATCATACCATTTTATGTTGCATTTGATTAAATATATATATATGTGATTTAATATATGGATAAAATATGGAAATTAATTATTGATTGTCTTTACTAATTTAAGCATTATGATTTCAAGCCTTTGGAAAATCAAGCTTGTAGCATACAAATTACAGGAACTTCTTGATCTTCCTATTGCCTTCTTCACAGAAATATGGCTCATGTTTATTACTGTAGCTTCCTCTTTTATAGTTGACTTTATTTTCATTTCTCCTGCCATGTGCCACAAGTTGAGGAAAATGAATTGCAGCTTCTAACTACATGTCCTCTCCAAATTATTAAATACGATGTACTAATAAATTGTTGTTCATTTTATGTTATATTGTTTTGACAAAAAGGCATGATTATTATAGAAAATTAAGTTAGTAATAGCATGACTAGCATATTTCCAGTAAATCGGTTCAATTTGTTAAGGGAAGATTGACCACGAGGAAATCAAAGTATTTCTTTAGCTAGCTAATTTACCTCATTTGTTGAATTGTAAACAACAACGCATATTTTTTTTGATGTGTCAAACTATATAAACATGCATCTATAATATTATCTTAATAGAAAGAAAGGAATAAAATCACGTAAGCTTCATCTCCATCAACTGATTAGGAGGAAGGGCACCCACTCTCCAACTATTGATGGACTATAAATACTGCATTTTCTGCAGTCTACATTTGTGTGTTTCAATTCCAATCTATTATGTTTTACATTAATATGTTTTTTTGTATTCATAATCTATAAATTATTTATTACATTATTATGTTTCTATGTATTAATAATCTAAATTTTATTTACATCCTACATAGTTAATTTCTATGGCTTTCGTTTCTAATATTTATTAAATTTTTGTTTCAGAATTTATTATTTCTACACAGTTCCTGTCTCCAGAATTAGTGTAATTTGCATTAGGTTTATTTTCATAGCTTCATTTTATCCCCACTCAACTCACGACTTTCATCCCTTCGATTGGCATATAGCCACGACACCTCTCGCAATTTTACGCCTCATATTGACACGTATAGACCAAACTGAAATTCATTATAAATCGTTAAATACTTTTGATTCTTTACCCCAGTCTTGGCCTATCAGTGATCCTCAAGAAGCATTTTTGGATTTTACAACTTGTACCTCAAAAAATGGTGATACCACCTCAAAAATTTGTCATGTTTACTCTTAACTTCATTAGTAATGTTTAATCTAAAAATTATCATGCATCACAACCCTAGTCCATTCTCTTTCATTTACATCGTTGAAGTAGAAAGAGTCATAAAATGAAAGAATAACCCTTCAAACATCGCATCGCTCGCCGTGGATTTTCCCCGATGTTCCAAGGTTTAGTTAGCGACAAGATTATTGGTGCGATGAAACTTTGACCATTGGATCACCATCCTTGGAAATCTTCACCTCACATCACACATCATTCATTTATGTTTAAAATTCTAGACCATATCAACAATGGATAAAAAATAGTGATAGAACCAAATTAGGCCACGTGCATCCTCCTTTGAAATCAATTGTCACAAACATATCACACATTCACCCCTTTTCAAATAGTGATGCCACATATTTCCTAGAGACCCCATCGCTCATTTCCAATCTAATCAAGACAAGTGCACAACTATCTGTGATGAGCGATGGAAATAAATACAAAGAGCCATTAGGGCATCGCTCATCACTAATTCAAAACTCAAAACACAAGAGAAATTAGTGATAGCCAAACCTCCAACAATACAAAGAGAAACTCAAGCATCACACATCACTGATGTCAATCAAAATTTCTTAAAGCCATCTGTGATACGTGAAATGAAAGAAACATTGTTCATTGCTCATTGCAGATGTAAATTTACATTCATAAAACTATCCATGTTGATCGATAAATGGAAGCGGCAGACAAGACTTAAGTTGGATAATTTAGCATGTGCCCAAAATTTTTTTTAAGAAAGGGAACCATCTAGGACAATGTATAAAAGGCCTCAAAGGACTTTAAAACATATTTTTTAAAGGATGTAAAGGCCAAACAAGGCCGATCAGACAACCTTATAAAATATAATATGTTTTTGAGCTAGACACAAGGTGTCGGTAATTTCATAAGCTTTAATGATATAAGATGTTTTAATATGACCAGGGATGGGCGATAGAAGGTCAAAAATAGATCATGACATTGACAAGGGCTAATACTTAGGGTTTCAATAGAGAAATCTTGACAACAAAATCCCAATGCAAGAATAGTGGGGAAAACCCTAAGTCTAGACACTTTGAAACTGGATGAATTTTCAATCAACATGCATGTGGTGTGGGACCTGTGGTCTTCAAGCCCGGTGACAGTTATGGGCCCCTATATCAACAATCCCTATTTGGCGACTTGGTTGCATCTTGGCTGCTCCCCGCTTGATGTTAATATTCATTGAAATATTTTAGTGGGGTGAGCAGGCTTGTGATGCATGTCTTTGGTGGGACCTAGGTGGAAGGAAAGATGATGCGGTATATGCTAGAGTGTAGCCAAGTGGCACTACTAGATTATGAAATTGGTTGACTTACATCATTGTTGTGAGTCATGTGGTTTTGATGGTGATCAAGCGGCCTATATTTAAAGTGGTTTAAATCTGATAGACATGTTTTAAAGTTATGGAAGTGAGCGATAGGTGTTGGATCTTGGTGTGAGTGGGATAAATTTATTGTCACAATTAAAATTATGATTTCCCAATGGTTATTTGCTCATGTTCATGGGTAAAGACTATGCAATAATGGTGCATACATTTCTCAGCTACTAGGTCAACTCCAAATGGCTTCAGATTGCATTCTCATGCTTCTTTCAAGGCTAAAGTGATCGATGAGTGGCATCATTTATTTCCTAAAGTGTTGAAGTTTTTATATTCCTTATCAGGGTATGTTCATCTTGTTTTGATCATGGATTTCCCAAGGGTTCCATGCCTATTTTTAGAATTCCATCAATGCTAGAATGTGCTCAAGGTGTCAACGAAATTCATGTCTGGTTGTTGCATCATTTTTTAGGGGGAAATTCTTAGTGGATTGTAGTTTAATTTGGGTCCTTTGGTCCAAAACCCTAGTTTGGTTAGGGTTGACAATTTCCAATTAAAATTTGAGCTATTCCTGCAGTATAAAGGCAAGTTTTGTACATTTTTTTTGGGCTCCATTCTCTCTGAATATTTGTAAGTCTTTGGTATTAATCTGTATAGTTTTTTTTCTTACACCTAGAAAGGAAATGTAGTAATGTTTTCTCTGTAATAACAATAGATGACTCAAACTTTCATTGCATTTTTCTCTTAAATATTGTATCATCTCTATCATCCTCTCCGATTTTGTACTCACTATATTTGAATCAATATAATCAAGGATTGTTTTAATTCTCAATCATATTTTCTGATCTTTAGTTTTTGATTTGTTAGTTTCTATTCAAGGAGTAGTGTAATCTATTTCAATTCATATGTTAAGGTAGTGATGATGCAATAGGGATTTCAAAGAAGTTTGATAGTTTTTTTCTTTTTTTGGCTTCTTGTTGTAAGGCAACAAGTTTATGAGAAGCCAGGGTGGGTCTATTTTAGGAATGTTAATTCATTTTTGGACTCTGTGTGGATAAGGCATTGGTTATTCTAAGTTCATAAGCCTAAGTTTGAGGTGGATCAAATTTCAATTCAAAAGAAAAAAAATTAACTTCTTGTATTTTCTTTTATTTTTCTTTCCTTACTACCATAAGATATTAAAAATAAGGGATAGTTGTGTAGATGATTTATTCCATTGAAATATTTCCACCATTATAGTATGATGGTCTACCTTAATGTATAGGGATACCCACCTTGGTCCTGCAGAGTCTAAGGTACAAAGGAGAGGCTTGAAAATCAATCATCTTATGTTCATTGGCCACCGGCCTGGGGTCTCTAAGTATAAGGAGTAGCTACCCTTTATGAGATGTTAGACCATCAGCTAGAAACACCAAAATACAGTGAAAAATATATCCCAAGGGAGGTCCTAGGTCTAAGTGAGGACCCATTATCCATGTGGTGAATGAGTCCTAGCTCACTTAGCTAGGACACACTTCAAAGAATGTGAAAGATCATGCAATAAAAGGCTCCTAGGACCTATTGAGGACTTATTCACCAAGTGGCGAATGGGTCCTAGGTCACTAACTTTGGACACACACCTTCAAAAATTAAGTTTTGTGTAATATCATTTATGAATGTTGGGATTTACCCCTTAGAATTTGTAATTAATTAGGCTTGGATTTGAATTGAAGGGGCCAATTAAGGCATAATTAACCTGAATTAATTAATAAAGCCCTAGATTAGTGTGAATGTGTAAAGGTAAACTTTTAAACACCCTAAATAAGGCACAATTAAGTCAATTTTATTAAAAGGGGACTTAAACTTAATGTGAATGTGTAAAACACATTACAACACTAAATCAAGGCAACATCAGGTTCATTTATTATTAATTATTTATTCTCAAACTAAGGAAAAAGGGATACTTTTTCTGTTAATACAAGTTCCCCAAGGATATTTTCATCCTTTAGACATTTTGGGGTTCCCTTCAAACATTTGGACAAAGTCCAAATGTAGAAATCCGTTCTCGATTCCCCTTTCCCCTTTTTCTTCAAAAATATCTTAACAAAGTTTCTAGTTCCCCAAATAAATTTTGGTTCTTTCAGGATTTTGTGTTCCCTCCAGATATTTGGACAAAGTCCGAATGTCCAAATCTCTTCTTGGTTCCCCTTCCCCTTTTTTCTTTAAAATTTTCTTATTATGTTTTTTAGTTCCTCAAGAATATTTTGGTCCTTTTGGGATTTTAGGTTCCCTTCAAACATTTGGACAAATTCTAAATCTCCAAATTCTTTTTGAGTCACCCCTTCCCCTTTTTCTTCTCTTTTTTTTGTTAGGTTTTTCATTTCTTTAAGGAGATTTTGTTCCTTTCTATATTTTGGGTTCCCTCTGAAACATCTAAATCCATTCTACATTCCCCACTCATGTCACCCAACAATTTTTCATGTTTCGACCCAAAAATCACCATTAATGTTGCAACAAATTCCTCAACTACTAAATTTGATTATTGCAATTATATGAATTATTTTAAATGGATTTTATACTAACTCCAAGTGGAAAAAGTGGTGCCCATGCTTCATTTGTTGTTTTTAGGTCACTTTATTGTTAGAGGGCCATTCCTATTTATGCTTTTGTTGTAGACTTTGTGGGTTTTTATCTTCATTCATGGATTCATCATTGTGGAAGCATGGATATGATTTTAGGTCCATTTTAGAGGATTTTAAATTCAATATTTAGATGGACACATGTCTGTACCTAGTTTGTAAGGGTTCTGGCTAGGTTTTTCTACCTAGTGACATGCCCTATCTGTCTCCTACAACCTGCACATGATATAAAGCACTTTTGTGCTCATTATAGGGCTTCTTCCCTAGATTTTCTCTAGAATACTTATGAAACATTTGCATTTTGTAACTATAAAATTGTCTTATATGCCTCTATATTAACAAAATCATTATTTTAACTTTTCTCTGTACTTATGCCATGTGTATTGTTTGATACCTTTATGCATTCATGAACTCTTGCCATTTTTCTAGGTTTTATGGTTGTGCTAAATTGTTGTAAGTGTTGATTGTGGGTAATAGCTACCCCTTTTGATCTTTTAGGCCCCAACCTTCATGATTTCTTATAAAATTGATGAAATAGGGAACTATGTAAGATTATTTAGTGGTTTTTTTATACTCTATGCAATCATATGAAGGAAGAAACATCTTTAAATTTGATGCATTGCCATATTTATAATTTCTAGTATCATCCTCTCTCTTTTCTTTCTACAGTTTAATAAGATAGGATTAGTGTAGAGTTATCTAGTGTTGGGTTGGACTAGTATTTTTGCATCTAGTTTTTTAGAGGAACTTGATCTTCTTTAAAGATCTAACCTCAACTACAAGGTCTCACACCTTGAGGTTGTTTTCATTGTTTCATTAAAATGTTGAACCTATGTTTAGCAGGGTGTAATTTCATGTGACAACAATAAACACTCCTCAAACTACCAATAACATTTAAACACATGTCAATGTTGTAGGCAACACTCCTTATCAATTCTGACCAAGAGATAGACAATTCAAAAAAATCTTGATTCTATTCATGTGATAATGTTGCAATTATTATGTAAGAATCTAATTCAACTTTCTATGATTAGTCCTATTGATACAAGTAAACCTTTCCCAAAAAAATTTAATGCTAAATATTTTTTTTAGTATCCTCATATACCTGGAAATGATATGGAATGATGAATGTGTCTTAAACACCAAGTGCAAGACCACCTGATTGTTTCTAATCAAATAAAATTATTCAATATTAATGACAAAGGAAACAAACTAGTCTCACCAGCTAACAAAAACTTACAAATATTCACTAGACCATTACCAAGTCATTCATCCAACTTTGTGAAATGTAGTGATAATTATGAAGAAGATGATGATATGTCTAACATGATAAACATAATAGAATTTCAACATCTTAAGGGATAAAACACTTTTTTGCCTAATATTTCTATTACATATATTGATGCATCCATCAATACATATAATGGTCCTCTCTATATCACTAGTCATATTAATGACAAACCCACTTGAGGGGAATACTCATTAATCAAGTGTGTTTAAATAATGTGATCATTAAAATTTGTTTATTTGTGCATGAAGTTCACAAATATAATTATATTAAATCAAAATCATGGTTAAAAAATTATGATGGTTTTGTTTTCCCTACGATAGGTTTGATAATTATCCTAGTCAAAGTTGGACCAAAATAGTTGGATGTTTCATTCACCATTATCCTTATGTTGGACCATTTTTTTTTAAGTTAGGCTATCCATGACTAATCTCAATGAATTTGGTCTTATCGATTATCCACAAGTCCATAAAATTCCCTTTTGTAAATGAAATACATACAATCTATCATAGTGTTTTTAAACCTATAGCTTCTCGTGGAAACTTTTCATTAGACTATTTTTGGCCTACACCTATTGAACCTGTAAAACCTCATGAAGATTAGTTTTTCATACCATATCAAAATTTTAAAGCTAAGCATATAGTAGAATTATCTCTTTTTAATATTCCACTTGAGGTTTCTCAACCCATTATGACTTCTATAAATATTTATCCTACCCTAAAGGTAGTGTATGAACCTAATTCTGAATCAAGTATCCTCCCTTGACCATTGGCATGTATGTTGTAGTTCCACCTTTGTTGTCATATCAGAGACCATGGGATAATCATATAGTAAAATTTATACCTCCAAAGGAAAAAAAAGTATATGTACCTAAAGATAGAGTGGTCTCCTAACCCACAATGGTTCCTTCAGTTCCTCCTCTAAAGGAAGAAAAGAGACCTATGTTGGGACATACCTCGATTAAACCTTCATAAGCTAAAAATCATGCAAGAATAAATAGAAATGAAAACGAGAATATACATAGACATCATTTCATAGCTTACCAACTTGTTGAAAAGAATCAAACCTTACCTAATGACCAGGGTGCTGGCAAGAAGTTGAGTCCACTTTTTGGCCATTTAATGGAAGTGTTTTCCCTAATTTTCATAATTCGACACATTTGAACTTAGAATTTGAAGCACTTAGAGATGAAATATTGGAAAAAAAGTCACTACTCATAAAATGTATTACTCGGAGTCTAGTTTCCATATATGTAATTTATTTCAATACCCAGATGATACAAATTGATTTTAGATAGGCATTTCTAAAAACCATTGATTAAAAGTCACTTTTTTTACCATACCATGCATGTGTATTTCATCCATATTTTGACCTAAATAATCATATTTTTTTAAACCCTTTTGGGAAAAGATTTGTAACTCATTGAAGTACGCTTTCCATATTTTTTTTGTTATTTTTTTTTAATTTTTTTAACGGCCATATTTGGTGTTTTGAAAAATCATCGTGTACGTCACGCATAAAATGGCCTAGACTTATCATTTTTTGATTTTTTTTCAAATTGAAAATAATCTTATAAAGTACGCTTTTGTACAAATTTTTTTCAAAAAGTTATGTTAATAAAAAGTTATTTAAATACTAAAAAACCCTGATAATTCAATTTTATGGACCTGTTTCATCATAAATTAATTGAAAATAGAAAATTAATCCAATTGTAAAAAATTATATATTTAGAATCTACAATGTTTCATCTATAATGAGTTTTAATTTCATCAAAAAAATCTAAAAAAAATAGTCTTCAAACATATTTCCAAAGCCACTATTTTCTTGTGACATTTCTAGGAACTTCAACTTGCAAGTCAAACTAGGTCCAAAGCTTTGGTTTAGGTCCCCAAGCCTTTTCCCAAACTAAAAAAATAAAGCAAAAACCTGAACAAAAATAAAATTTAAAAAAACAGGCTCTCGTTTCATAAAATAATTTATTTTTTAATGAATTTAAGAAATGGGATCCCATTTCAAAACAGGATCCCATTTTTTTAAAAGTGGGATCCCATTTTGAAACAGGATTGCATTTCTTAAAATCATAAAAAAAAAAAAGTTATGTTTTTTGAAACAAGAACCCATTTCTTAAATTCATAAAAAAAAATAAAAAATTATGAAATGGGATCCCATTTTTTTAAAAATGAGATCCTATTTATGGCTTGGGGTCTTGAACCTAAACGGGATCCCATTTATTAAAAAGCAGGATCCTAAGGCAAAAACTTCCACATTTCATGGACTCATCTTTGTGCTTTTACCCACCAATCACACATCCAAACCAACTTTGATGAACTACCTCCCCTCCACCAATCCTCATCATCACCTGAATTCACTCCACCACTCTCACCAAAAAATCAAATTGAACCATATCTATCCCAAACTAAGAAAATAATGTAGAATAAACATATTGATGATATTATATGTAGGCCACCTATTGTGATAAACTTGTATAGTGTATATGAAGAAGCTAGGATAGAAGAAAAAGTGCATAATGAATTATCTCTTTTGTTTTCAAAATCTATGAATTTAGATGAGGACAGCAATGATGAACCTAGCTACACTGAGAGGGGGGCTGAATCAGTGTTGTACAAAAAATAGCCTTTATCTTCAAAGAACTTGTAACATTCAACCAAAATGCATGAACAAGAAGAAAATAATCACAACATCATAACACAAGAATTGTTATGTGGAAACCATGTTAGGGGAAAAACCGTGGTGGATGGCCAATCCACATTATGATCTAAGTATACTCAAATAAATTTTACAATATGGGGAGTGCACTTGCATTCAGGTGCACTTCCTAGAGCTCATTGCTCAAAGGGAAGGCTCACTTCCTTACAAAGAGAATCAAATTAAAACCATCTGAGAGTTTGAACTGAGAAAAAGAGCATCTACATATGCTTGATTATAGTTTCGATTAGGCACAATGTTCAATCTTCTGTCCTACAGACTAATTCTGCACATCTGCTTTGTTTTGCTCACACTGAGAACACAAATATTTTATGCACAAGTGAAACTGTGCATTATCTCTCTTCTTCTTTACTCTTATTCACTATTCACATCAACACACACTTCATACATACTTCAAAATGATACGGACAATCTCTTATATATATCCACAACTTAGAATACAATTACAATATGCCAGCTTCAATAGAACAATATGATATTTACATCTATTGGCTCAAATCATGAGTAAATATTAATGCACATCCACAACAGTTGGCCACAACTTAGCTAGGACCCAAACAAAAATGCACGAACACAAAAATAAACTAATTACTTCTCATACATCCATGACATGATATATTCACGAAGTCGGGTCCAATACTGATAAAACAAAGAATTAGCTAACTGGATATTCTAACTCGCACAAGGATCAATACGAGCCACTGAGATTTACGGATAACACTAAGAATACATCGATCAACCTTTACTGAGATACGCAACACAAAATATTAACTGCAAATATGTATGTGAATCGATGAACCCAAAACTGTTGGATGCTCTGTTCTTCCTTAATTGTTTGCAGTCCGACTATAGATAGGATAAATTTATGATGCATAGATCTATACACAGACTTGGGTTTCCATCACTAACAACACCAAATGATATTCATAGTGTCTCTTTCCAACAATGTCCCCCTTTAGTATTGATGGCAACACTTAGTGAAAAATGACTAAGTGTCAGATCAATACCAACATTAACTACACTACCAAAATTTCAAAAACCAAACTCTTCTTCAAAATGTAATTCTCCCCCTAAGATGATTATGCATTTTTCAATATTCTCTCTCCACCTTTGAAATCAATGGAAAAGGAAAGAATCTACATGCCAAAAATTTAACAAAAACTGTTAGGAACAAGTTGCAACAGGATTTATAAACTTACATAAACTTGAAAATGTCTGAAAAATCTTTCTTCAGCAAATCCAAATTCATGTCCCAAACTCTTTTGAGACTCTTTGAGATAGTTATATTCCCACAAACCAAATAGGATTGTGTCTTTGCAAACTCCAAGTTTGTTGGATCACCCACTACTTTAGCATCTTCTTTTTCTTTCAATGCACTTGACATAATTTCTAACTTTGGGCCAATTAGACCTCTAAGTTTGTATACTCTTGCAACAATTTTGTCATTTTCATGTTTTAGGCTCTTTATTCTATCAAACATAGATATCACTTCTCCTTCTAGCTTTCCAACACTACCGGTTAGCAGATCAAAAGCATAAAAAATAGTGGCTAATTTTTTTTCTAAGTCCTTTACCTTTTTCTCATTGTCATCAGTGAATTTTGATAAAGACAAACAAGACTTGTAAATATTCACAGCTTTGGATAAAGCATTTTGGAAATTTTCAACATAGGTGGCTAGCAAATTTTTATCCTTACCAATCATTTCCTTCAACCCATTTAATCTTTTAACATAAAATTCCTTTTGAACTTTAATCATAGCAGATTTCTCAAGTGACTCAAAGTGAGTACTTACTGAGTTGATGAGCCTTTTTAGTTCAACAGAGGAGGAACCGGTTGGATCTTTCACGTGAGAGGGAATTATCTATATGTAAGATTTAGAAGTTCACTATCCTCAATATGAGAATTCAAATGGTTTTCCTCTGGCTTTTGCTTGGGTGAATGATGCTACTTTCATCTTCTGAATAGGACTCAGAGTAGATAGGTCAATCGAACCTTCAATCAGTTCAGGATCAAACTCTTCTTTTTGTTCTAAAAAGAATTTATTCACTGCCTCTGCAGTGTCTCTTGCTTCTACAGGAATTCTCTTTACATCAACCTTCTTCTCTTCAACCATTACTTCCTCAGTTGTAGGTTCTGACTTATCTTCAGGGATCTCTTCTTTCTCAACTGATACATTTTTTGGAACTTCAACTTCCATAGGCATTTTTGTATTGTCCACTTCAAGAGGGATCTAAATATCTTTAGATGCATCTTTTTTCTCTTCTTCTTTTCTCAGACAAGATGAAACATCATGAGCTCCTTCAAGTACAACATCAATTCTGCTATTCAACAAAAAAAATCTCAGAATCTATTCTATTTCTTCAGCTACTTCTTTGATTTGACCAATCAACTTATTCACTCTGGTTTTTCTTTTAAACTCCTTCTTGGATTTTTCCAAAATTGACTTTATTTCTTCCACAAAAGCCACTGGACATAATTCAGCAAGAATTATTTCTCTCATCTTCTCTTCTTTTGATTTGGCATTAACTCTTCTCATCTCCAAAATATCATATAAAATTTTGGGTAAATTTGGCATTATTTCAACCAAAACTTTATTGAAAATATTCAAATTTTTTATTGATGCTTCTTCAAGAATTCTCTTATTAGATTCACCAAAAGATTCAAACCATTTACAGAGTGGCCTGATATTTCCATCCTTAAACAAATCATTTTTAACTTCCTCTACTGGCATACCTGGATTGTTATTTTTTGCCTTCTTCTTTGCTTGATCATCTCCACCGGAGGGTTTTATATTTATAACAGTTGCTACCTTGGTGCCTTGATGCTTGATTTATTTAACACCTTCATCAGAATATGTTTCTTCATCATCATAAAATACTACATAAACTATTTTTCTCTTATCTTTCTTCCTCTTTCCTTCTTTACTGAATCCCTCAGATTCAATTTCCATAGGGATTGATTTTGTTGCAAGGGCTGAATGAGATTCATAGCTTCTAGTTGATCTAGCTCTGGTAGATGGTTTCATTGGACTAGATGATTCAATTTTAGTTGCCTCCTTTGTTGCTTCAGCTTCTTCTCTTTTCTTTCTAGATTCTCTTATTTTCTCAACGGGTATGCCCATACTTTCTCCAAATATTTCTACCTCTTTTCTAACTCTTTTGGTCGACACAGGTTTCGTAAGCTCATTTTGTACTTGCATATTATTTTCAACATAAGTATTGAATCTCTCTTCTGATGGGTCTAGAGGATTGCTCAACAAATGTTCTGCATACATTTCTAGAATGTGCTCCTCCACTTCATATCCTATCAACATGATCCATATTTTTCTAGGATCAGCAACTTCCATCATACATTGATCAATATATACCATGAAGCAAATTGTATCCTTGTATTTCTCTACAATGGAAGTGGGAATCGTCTCTCTGGCTTGCATCATAGTCTAAAAACTTTTGAAGTATCCCCATATAGTGGCATTCTTTGTCTTAGTGTCTACATATTTGTGAAAGATATCTCTGATCTAAGTAGCTACCAGTTTGTCTTTTTTCCAATGAATCTTTTTGAATCCTGGAACCTCACCCATGCAATAAAATAATAGGCATAATAGAAAGTTTCCATATTTGAAAGATTTTTTCTTATCCTTCTTAATCTTCGTAATATTTTCCATTAGCTAACTCCTCATCAATTCACAAAAATCATAGTCTGCATTTTCTTTCACCATCTGATAGGTAGCATAAATGGTAGTATCAGACACAGAGTTGTCTTGGCTGGAATGATATATTTTGTAACCAATAACCATAGATGAAAATTTGGCATCTACATCAACAATGTCATCAATTATCATTTCTCTTTTATCATACCTAGAACTTGTAGCATCAGTCACCGTTTGATTCTTCACTGATTTCAGAATCGGTAATCCATTGGAAGAATTTAGACTTGTTACATCACTAATAGCCTCCTTTGTGATTTTGAATGGTATGCTTAACCACATGAATTCATCATGGACTCGACTCAAAATGTAACAAATCCATTCCAACTCTTCAAAGATGAGAAATTTGACAATCTATGTAAAATTCTTTGCTTCTAGGGTTTTATATTCCAGCTTCACACATAAATCTTCACCTATGATGTGATTATTATATAAATTCAGTAATTGAGAGCTTCCTATTTCTTCAATATTCATGTGAATATAAACCCTAATATCCTTAGTGTATAACACACCATATGAAACAGATGAAAATCCTCCTAATGGATCGGTCTCAACAGACTTGTAGGGATGCCACTTGAACTTTGGATGATTTTTGTCCTTAACTTCAACTACTAGTAGAGTAGCCATTGTCAATTCACAAGTTCACAAAGTTTTTTCAAAAAATACCTTTCTGTCGGATCACAATTTGATTTCAGAAAGCTTCTTCACACCTGAATTTTGACTTAATTCACCTTAGAGTTCTCCAAGCTTCTTTTCTTGAAAATGAAAAGTGACAAATTTAAGATAGAAATGAATTTTTATCACTCGCATACTTAACCCTTTTTTATGCAATAAATGATTTTACCCTAACTCATCTAGTTACACTATTTTCATGCACTGTGATAGATAAATATTTTGTGAACCTTCTACATTGCATAATAATTTCTCCAATAGGTTCAATAGCATTTGTAGCACATCTATGCACTAAAGGAACTTATTCGTATCTCGGTGTCAGTTACCAGTAGGGGGTTAAAATATTTTCTTGACAGCTACCCCTAGGTCAAAGGCCTGAGACTAATTCCCGAATGAACTACCAAAAGTAGGTTTTGGTGCTGGTGCATTTCCTTCATTAGAGGGACTCTTCTTCACCCATTTCTTCTACATCTGATACTTGACCACGTCTGTAGTGAATTGTCCTTATCCTTTAACATCCTTTTGCATGTTTCTTCTTTGATTTATCAGACCTCTTCTATTCCAACAGAATGTAGCAATGTGACCAATTTTTTTGGAGTTGTAGCATATAAAAAATTTATGTCTATACTAGGTGTTCCACTGATTTCCTTTTAATCTTCACTAGTTAGCAGTATGCCCAAATCTATTGCATGTATAACATCTGGAATTTCTATTAAAAAACTCATCATATTTCTGCATTGATTTGACTTGTGACCAAAATTATTGCAATTAAAACACTAACCTGAGAATGATGGACTTCTTTGATTCATCCTATTTCTACACTGAGAAGCCATGTGTCCAAATTTATTGCAGTTAAAATAGTATCCATTAAATTTTTGAGCATTACGTTTTCTTACTAGATACCTTCTAGAATTGTTCATTTGATTTCCTTTCATGAATCTCCTTTGCCTGGATCTAGAACTTTCTCCTTCTTCATATCCAAGACCTCGCTTTTCACCATTTGTCCTAAGACTGCTAATTAGTTCATCGAGCTTGGCTGAGATAACTTTGAATTTTTCCTTGTACTCATTTGTAGTAGCAAGTTCATCTTTGAGATCATCAATCTACTTTTCAAGGAATTCCTTATTGTTTTTAGATTGTTCCAATTTATTGTCCAAACGACTGCATACTTCAGTTTTTTCTTTCAAAGACTGTGCTAGGTTCTCTTCATTTTTCTTTCTATCTTCAATCTCCTTGGTAATCCTCATCATGATAGATTTCATTTCATGCTTTAGGACTGTATTATCTCTGGTAAGATTTTCACATTCTTCTATCTTTTCTTTTAGGGCTTGACTAAGTTGTTCTTCCTCAATGCTCTTACTATCATTCTACTTAATATGATCACATAGTTCCTTTCCCTTTTCTCTAGACTTGTTGATTTTTTCTTTAAAAGACTCAATGAATTTCTCAGCATCCATGAGGTTTGTTTGCAATTTTTGAACTTCAGAATTTGATTGATCAAGATCATCTAGGGCCACCAAAAGTTTTTTTTGAAGACTTCTTGAATCGATTTTGAAACACTTTCCAAGATCTCCCGAAGTTGTTAGATTTCTTCTTCTAAGGAACAAGCTCTGATACCAATTGTTGGAATAAAGCTACACTGAGAGGGGGGTGAATCAGTGTTGTAAAAAAATTAACCTTTATCTTCAAAGCACTTGTAACATTCAACCAAAAATCATGAACAAGAAGAAAATAATCACAACACCATAACAAAAGAATTTTTACATGGAAACCCTATTAGGAGAAAAACCATGGTGGATGGCCAATCCACAATATGATATGAGTATACTCAAATAAAGTTTACAATATGGGGAATGCACTTACATTCAAGTGCACCACCTAGAGCTCACTACTCAAAGGGAAGGCTCACTACCTTACAAAGATAATTAGATTAAAACCATTTGATATTTTGATCTAAGAAAAAAATCATCTACATATGCTTGATTATAGTTCAGGTTAGGCACAATATTCAATCTTCTATCCTAAAAACTAATTTTGCACTTCTTCTCTATTCTACTCACACTCGCAACACAGATCCTTTATGCACAATTGAAACTGTGCATTATCGCTCTTCTTATCTGCTCTTATTTGTAATTCACATCAACACACACTTGATAAAAACTTCAAAATGATACAGATGATCTCTTATATATATATGCAACTTAGAATTCAATTACAATATGTCAGCTTCAATAGAAAAAAATAAAATTTACATCGATGGCTCAAATCATGAGTAAATCTTTATGCGCATCCACAATGGTCAGCCACAACTTAGATAGGACCCAAAAAGATATGCATGAACACAAAAATACTTAACTAATCATTTCTCATACATTCGTGGCATGATATATTCATGAAGTCGGCTCCAGTACTGATAAAAAAAAGAATTAGCTAATCGGATATTCTAACTCACACATGGATCCATATGAGGCACTGGGATTTATGGATAACACTAAGCATACATTGATCAACCTTCAGTTAGATATGCAACACAAAATATTAACTAAAAATCTATATGTGAGTCGATGAACCCAAAACTGTTGGATGCTTTGTTCTTCCTTAACTGTTTATAATCTAACTATCAGTAGGATAAATTGATGATGCATGGATCTATACAAAGACTTTGGTTTCCATCAATGACAACACCAAATGATATTCACAGTGTCTCTTTCCAACACCTAATAAGATTTGTACGGAACTTACTTGTCTGTGATTGGCATACCCCATTTCATGTTTTTGCATTATTCTTGCATCATGTCTAAATTGTATTTATATTATGATTGTGTCATATCTATATTGTTTTTGTAGTATGTTTTTATTTTGTTTATATTATGTTTTTCCATAATGTTAAATGTTATGTGTTTTATCTTTGTCATGTATGCTTTGTGTTTTCCATGCTACATTCATCTTACATGTGTGTTCCTTTTTTCCTTATGTTGTCTTGCCAAATGATCTTGAATCATGGAGGCTAGCACATCCCCTATATTCGATACAATCCTATATCTTCAATATTTGGATAACTAAACCACTCTTGACATATATTCTTACTTTAGTGTGAATCTGAACATAAGTTCACTCTCACTCAAGTGGGGGATAAATGCAGCATTGGAAATTTTCACCTTTGACAATTTTACATTAGGTTTATCTTCCCCTATGTGTCTAGACCTAATAATGCATTTAATTACCTATTTTATAAATATCTTCAAAAAATCAAACAAGGGAAACAAAATAAAGAATTCAATATTTTCCCTCGAAACTTTAGGCCCCCCCAAAATTGGTCTAGTCTAGGGCATAGTGCGCCATAGACCTCCTCTTTTTGGATCCATTTTGAACATGTTAGTGTTGATATTTTATCATTTGAATTTTTGATTTCAATTATTGGTTATTGGTATTTGATTTTTATGAAATTGGAAGAATTATATATAAATACTAGTCACTTTATCATTTGAAATCCTAAGGATAACTAGAATCTCACCTAAGATATCTATTGATAAAAAATGACCATCCTAAAATCATTCAAGAGTTTTCAAGAGAAAAATTATTAGCATTTTAGTAGCAGTTATCCATGTCAAGCATTAATCATGTTTTTATGTAAGTTTTTTCATGTTTTCTAATCATTTTTTTATGACTAATAACACTTGAAATAATTCAATAGATATCAAAATCTCCTTGAAGGTGATGAGTACATGACTTTAGTCCATCAATGAATACAAATCTAAGTGGCGAGTTAAAACAATTTTCCAATTCATTATGTGTTTATCATTTAGCCTCTACCCTATCGAGGGTGGTGGAATACCAAAATGGGGTTTGAATTAGGCAAACCCCTATATGGTACAACCCCTTCCCCTCTATCATGTTTTGGTTTTCAAATCTGAAGATATTTAGAGAAAGATAATTGAATAATTTCTCATTTGTGCATTCAAACCTACTAGTTTTCAAGACATAAAACTAGATTTTATCATCAATGGATGAATTTCTCACAACACCTATGGGAGAATAGGAGCTACAAACCAAGGACTTCAAAACTATATTTTTAGATCTTATAAAAAAGGAGGAAATTCCAAGGTGCACCACACCCTAGACCTGTTAAATCTACAACAAATTAACATCCTAGGTTCCTTTGTGCTTTCCTTCTACATTTATAGGTTCTATTTTTATCTTGTTGCATTCAATTTCCCAGAATTCATAATAGACTATTGCATTTTCATAGTTTACCTAGGAACATCATTGCATCATTCAAAATTCAATCAATTAATAATCGCAAATCACAACTACACCCACACATACTAGGATGAGAACCCCGATCAACTATTTTGACTCCCCCTACTAGGTCTGTAGTCAAGTATATTTGAGATTAGTTCTAATCCTCAATCAATTGGGATAAGTATTATTCATACCATGTATCCCTTTTCCCAATCAAACAAATATATTAACAATAAACATGCAAAACATCAAGCAACAATAATATAGCGTCTATGTCAGTAGAGGACGTGTCCTAACCCATTCTATAGAGCTATACAATTAGATGAATTGCTACATTCTCATATTTACCCCATACCTCCACTAACATTTCAAACCTTCTATATGCAAAAAAATACAAATTTTGATCCCACAGATGTAGGATCCATGCAAAAAAATATTATAGAGGGTGACCCATTACAGGAGAACATGCAAAAAACTTTATTTGTGGCTAACCTTCCACCTACATGTAGAGAAATGGAAGAATCATGATTTTTATTATATCTAGGGAAGGGTCTCCCAACTCTTACTATAGAATTTTCGCCCATTTTCTCATCTCCAATAAATGAGCATAGCACTGAGGCATTATTTGTGAAGGAATTTTCCACTTTGTGTATTAAAGGAACATGAACATTTAAAAAAAAATGTATAAGACAAGTTAAGAAACATGAATATTCTCTCATTCTTTTAATATTCCATGATAATAGGTTTGGTCAACACCCACATTTTAGGTATTTCATACTGCATATTCTTATGTGCCATCACAACCAATCCACAACATCTATATTTTTCCATAAACAAATGGATACTTGTCTACCAATTTTAATATTTTACTTTTTCCAAAGATTCAAGGACTTGTCTAATGATAGGATTTATAATAAACTCATGTGATTTGGCTCATTGATTTATGGAACATTTCCATTTTATAACTATCATAGCAGGAATTTTTGATATGGTTATTCAAATTGGTTGTCCAACACTTTTCTTTACACTAAATGCAATGGGTATAAAATAGTTAGACTTGCATTGAATAATGTCATCTATCACACTTAAAAATATGCAAGGAGCTTCTAGGTGGAGGATAAAATATAGTTCATAATCCATGCCTTTCTGCAGTCTACATGCACCATATATTTACTATATTTCATGAAGAGGTCTTGGAAAAAAAAATTGGTGCAATCAACAACTCATACAAGTATATCCTTGCTAATATTGTAAACCTATAGTTCATGTATGATATTATTACTTGCTAAAAAAAAAATTTAACCAGCTATGTGTGGTAATATAGAGGCTCTACACATATCCATTGTTTCCTTTAGCTCTAAGAAGCACATGGTATTGGAAAACTAAAATTAAATAACATTTAATCAATATAAAATTCAATTGAATATATTGATAGATATGCCTTTCCATGGAACTCATGAACCCTTGATTTAAGAAACCAAACATTTCATGGATCTATTCTTGATGACCCTTCTTTAATGGACACAAGAATTATTATGACAATTATTCCTTCCATCGAATATATTGAAATACTCAATTGTGTCCAACACCATAAAAATTATACCTTACTAACATGCCTTAGGAGAAAATGGCCATCTCTTCTATGTCATTATGAATCTCCTTGGAGCATGCAATATAGATCAAGTCTTACAAATGATGAGAATGGCCAACCTAAACACACCCAAACTCACAATTATGATCACTTGAATATTCATAAACCATCTATCCTCTCTATCTAGAGGGCCAATGTAGATTGCCAACCCTAACATTTTTTTCTTTAAATGTAAAACAAGAAAACTTTCACCATGTTTTAGTCTCATGTACATCCACAACCACATCTCGAACCTACATTGATGCTCATATGACACACCCCATAAATTTAGAGCCCATGTCACTTATTGATCTAACTCAAAAATGGACCTTCAAAGCATCTTGAAAGAACACCCAATGCAAAGAGCATTCCATAGAAACCATTTTTTAATTTTCCTTATGCTTCATAACCATCACTGTAAAATACAACCAATACTTTGAAGCATTTTTTGGAATGAAATACTACTATACAAGCCATTTTGTAGCATTCACACTAATTTTGTCTCATCAAACAATCAAATATAGAACAATGGGATAGGATTGCATCCAATTATCATCCTAGCATGCGCAACATACACCAATAAATCCTATCAAAGAACCTAAATGGTAAGTATTATCAAGTCTATACCCAAGCCTTCCTTTTCACTTAGATGAACTAGACATGCTTGGTCATCATGACATAAAATTGCACTATGATTTGGGATCTCCCCAATTCAATCCACTCCAATAATATTTTTTACTACATTAATATAATTTAACCATCCAACATTTCAAGTTCTCCATGTTCCTAATCACCCTCAAGAATGACCTATATGTTCATAAACAAAAAACATTTGATATAGTTGTGTCACATCTATATGTCGATACTTTGTAACCACCTCTAAAATAATTCTTCAAGAAATTTTTGGAATTGGTAAGTTACACCTGATAACAAGAATAAAATTCACACTCATGAGGTCAACCCCTATTAGTGAATCCCCATTACCATTTCTTGCACCTACAAGTGTTACAACATTCAACATAGAAGCATCGACAATCTATCTTGACCTTCAAATACCAATCGAAGAAATAGGCCCCCTATAATAAAAAAACACTTGCAACCTTCCAAGAAAGAATGTATTTCATTTGATAGGTCCTGATAGATGAAATGAGCTTCTTCGGTCCAAAGTTGCTACAATGAATTTACATGATGTTATGTGAAGAATTCCCTGACAATAATAAAATCCCATTTGGAGGATGCTCAATCTTGGTTTTTAGTGGCCTAGGCCAACTACCACTAGTCAAGGACATCCCTATGTATGCATCAACTTCTTATGGGGGAATTCTATGGCGTAGATTCACAAAACTTATTAAATTGAATAATATATTTTGTCAAAAAGGTGAGAATCCTACCCAAACGATTGTCCATTCTCTTCTCTCCAATTTATAGAATGTAGAACCTACAATTTAAGATTGGAAAGTTCTAATGTCACACTCAATTTCCACACTAACCTTTGTCAAGAAATACACTTTCCTATATTCCATACATCTATTTATAACAAATGAAACAATCTCATTATATAATCAGCATGTGTTGTTGTTTTTAGAAATGCTTGTTGCCTTGTAATTATAGAGCAACTTGCAAGGTTATTGTGCTCAAATTTATATAAGCAACTTCAATCTGAGATCATCTTGTGTATTGACCAAGATTTTATGTTATGTTTATATTTTTAGTCCAAAAAAAGAGAACACATGAGTGTGTTATAATGAAACACAGTTGTATAATGGTTTAGTTTGCACATAATGTGAGTGTGTTATAACATGCTCATGTTATGTGATTGCATTATAACATGCTCATGTTATGTTTTGCACTGAATTTTTTTTTTCTTTCTTTGTTTCTCTTTCTCTTTATTTTTTATGTATATAGTTTCAAGATGTTTGAGAGTGGTTTTGGATCTTTAGGAGTTATAATGCAAATTCTATTTTTTGGAAGATCTTATAATAAACTTTACTTAGTTAAATTTTAGTAAACAACATGTCAAATTTTCGTAATCAAGCGGATAAATTTTAGTAATCAGAAAGTTGTATCATCCTTCTCTCTCTATCTCACTCATTGTTTATCCCTTATTATCCAAACCCCTCTCCCTCTAACTATCTTCATCCATTTATCTAACTCTCTCTACCTTGAGATCAAGAGCTACCTCCACCTTTCCATCATTCTCTTTATCTCTCTCTTTCTCTCTCCCTCCCTCTTACCCTCTCTATATATGTCCCTCCTTCCCTCTCTAATTTTGTCTATCTCACTTATCTCTCTCTACTATTCTCTACTCTCTATCTCTCTCTATCCTTCCCTCTCAATATCTCTCTATTTACTCTCTCTATACTTCATTTTATCCCACCTCTCTCTCAAATCCCTTTCCCTCTCTCTCTCACTCACACTTTCTTCCCCCCTTCCTCCCCCATCTTTTTCTCTTAGACTTGTCTTCCCTCTCTACTCTTTATCTCAAAACTCTCTTGTTGGCATATTATTTTCATTGATGTTAAAAGGGGATGTCTATATGATATCCTATTTGGGAGGTTGTTGGCATGATGCTAAGGAGAATAGAAGTTCAAGGTCTGAAATATTTTGTGATGATTGGTGGAGGAAGGGGCATATTCTGCAATTGTTGTGAATTTTCTCAAATAGTTGTAATATTGTCATGACACTGAATAGGTTTCTTTGAGTTGTTTGAGGTCAAATCAACATGTAAATTTGATATGGTCTTTTTGAGACCTACTTATAAATGTGTTTTGTAGGTCCTAAAAGTGTGTGATGGATTCAAAAATAATTTACATGTGCTCTTAGTCAAATTTAGGGTTTTCTAATAAACCCTAAGGGTTGCAATCATGGATGAACAATATTTCTATTTTGATGTTGACTGTTTATATACTATTTTGATAAGTGGTAACTTAAGCCATTGTGGTCATTTGTGCAACCGCTCCCCTTTCCTAGTAATACTGACTTGGCAAATATTCACAACTATAATGTTTCCTAAGTTGCAAGTGTAATATTCTCCCTTAGCATGATCAATGGTTTTGGTTGAGGCTTCAAGATTCATGGCCTCCCTACCATCCCATTGTGTATGTGGTGGGTCCCTATTTAGCTCCACAAGATAGCGAGCAATAGTGGTGTAGTGTAGGAAAATGTACCCCTTTACATTTTCACACTTATTTGGGCCCTCCCTGCTAGAATTGGACTTCTTTATGCCGTAATTGGTCCTATTTTGCATCCACAAGCATTATTAAATTCATTTTTCAAAGGAAAATCTCCACATTTCATAAATGAAAAATCATAATTAATTGTTTGAGGTTATGTGTTCCAAATCTGGTGATCTGTGACTCATACACCACCTTGCACATATGGGTCCCATCTAGGCCTCGGGGCTTGATTTTAAACATTGCATTGAACTTAATATTTCTTGCACTTTGTGTTTCCCATGTTTAAGAAACTATGACTCATACGCCCCAACTAGCGTATGAGTCTTGCTTTAACCAAGACCTATTTCAAATCAAATTTATGGAAATATTTTATTATTTTAGATCTGATGTTGGCTTGTAGTGTTGTAATTTCAAGAATTTTGGCATAAACAAGTATAAATACAAGGTTTTTTCACATAATTTCCTCTAACAACATAAGAAATTCTAACAATTAATCTAGCAATTTTCATGAGCAAGTGTGATCTATAAATTTAAGTATTCAAGAGCAATTTATCAAGCATTTGAAGTAGCATTGAAGATTCAAGCATCATATCAAATTCATCATGCATCATGTGTTTTTTTCAGCTAACATTCATGAAAGCATTCAAAGACATTATCTCATATCAAGATCCACATCCATTTGATATATTTCACACAATTTTTTAGCCTTTATTAAATTTGTTCATTCATCATTCCTTCATGTTTTTATATTTCATTTCAAGGTTTGATTACCGAAACGGGGTTTGACCAAGGCAAACCCCTATTCCCTAACACAAAAAATTTCCCTCTTCATGTGTGATTGAATATTTAGGTGAATTGGAGCTTGAAGATCCTTTGAGGACAAAGTTGCAAAAGTTGTCAAAGTTGTCATCTTCACGAAAACTCACCTACAAATTAGGATTCAGAATTTTCAAACTTAGAGATCAGATAAGATGAAAGCTACAGAGGATCACTCAAGGCTAAAAAAAATTTAGTCAAACCCTAATACTAGGACTAAATCACCCCTCTAGGCATATGAAACCCAATATACCTCTTTTTTCTAGGTTTTTTTAGATCTTGATTTGTCAATAGAGGATTCTAGACTCTGCCCAGATCCTAGTAGCAAGAATAAATCACCTAGGTTGGTGTATGAGTCCCAGTGCACTTTAGAAATAGTAAATTTTAGGTTTTTTAGATCTTTTTAATACATCTCCTATCCTTTGAGTAATATTTTGTTTCTCTTTGTCTAGTAATCTTATTTCATGTTTTAAGTTTCTAGGGTTTATTGCATGATTGTTTGCATTTCTCCTTTGAAGCTACATTTTAATTGTGAACCCCCCTTCTAATCACACCAAATTAAACCCCATAGTTCCTTCCCTCAATTGAGTCACTTGGTTGAGGGATCATGTCTTCCTAATAAACTACGAGTGAAATAGGTCCTAATCCCTAGTTCCATCTCCCAAAAGGCAAAACCCTATTTCCTTTGGTTCATCTTGCTGAACCCAACCTTTAGAACCTTAAATTATTTATTTGGAGAACATTATAAGTCCTAGATCTAGATTTCATTAACTTTATATTAGATTTACATTAAAGTTGAATTATATTTAGGGCTTCTAAATCTTGCATTAGTGAAAAGTGCATATAGGTTGCATTTTTGCATCTTGCATCATTCAATTTCATTTGAAATTTGTCATTGCAAATAGCTAAGCCAACATAAAATCAAAAATACTTGACATCAACTCAAAAAAAAATGAATTTTTTTTAAAAACCCTAATCTAGGATGCATTCACCCATCTAGGCGATTTAGTACTTGTACAAGTGGTTTTTCTAGATTTTTGGGTATTTTGTGTTGATTGTTTTTCAGTATTTGATCCTTCCAAAAACCCTAATTGGGACTCATTCACCCATCTAGAAAATTTAGTCTTGAATCAATTCTAAATTTGTATTTTACAAAATTAAAAACTTTATTTATGTAATTGTGTTTGTTGTTGTCATATCCCTATTTTAGTTTGTTGATTTTCTGTTTCAATCATTTCATTAGATCTAGCTTAATTTGGATTCATTTCAATTACATGTTTCAAATGTGGATAGAATTAGATTATTGCACTTTGGTTTCATTTATATCATTATTTTATAGTTTGATAATATTATATTACATTTGGCATGCTACATTGGTGGTTGTCGTTGCACCAAAAGATTGACCTATCAATACTTGATACAACCGCTAGATTTATGTAATGTCCACAAGAGGTGATTAAGTCATGTTACAAACCCAAGCACTATACTAGAAAAGGAAGACTAAGGGACACACCATCTTGCTAAAATCCCCCCAGCATAAGTGAGGGGTTTGAACCCGTGACCTCGACTTTGATACCATTTTTTACATTGGTGGTTGTCATTGCACCAAAATATTGACCTATCAATGTTCGATACAACCACCAGATTTACGTAAGATCCATAGGAGGCAATCTAGCCATGTCATAAACCCAAGAACCATGATAGATAAGGAAGACCAAGGGACACACCATCTTGCAACATGGAATTCATTACAAAATTAAAAGAAAAGAAAAGAAAATAAAAAACATCATACAACAAAACAAAAACTAAATGGTGAATCTTTGACCCTTTAGTTGTAATGAATTTTACATGTTAGATGAAGCCCTTGAGGACTTCACCTCACCTAGATCATCCATTAAAACCTTGATGCAAGAGGATATACACATAGACAAACATGATAATCCTAATTGTTATTCTCCTGATACCTCTCCTACTTGTGATGAAGGTATTTTGGTGTTAGAAGACCCAATCATTGAGCATCATGAGAATATTTTTTGTCCCTCTTCTAATGCTACATGTGTCTCAACAAACACTAAGATTGATGGAATAGATAAAGATGTTAAGTTCACTTTAGATCCCCCCTTATTAGAAGGTTATTTGGGTAGCTCAATTGAGGTTATAAATACACAAATTGGGCATCCTTTAATTAGTGAGCCTCTTAAGTCAACTACCATCATAGAAAAACTAAACCATTAACTCCAAAATTCATCTCAAACATTATAAGGAAAATGTATAGTAATAATATTTTGGTGCAATTGAATTACAATACTGTTGCTTACACATATGATATACAACAAAAAACCAAATCTATCTCATTACCATTACCTCAACCTACTTTTCCTAATGCCCTTCGTTTTCCTTTACATGATTTTATTGAAGAACTTAAACATACTCCCACTCTGATATCCTATTGGGACCTTGTTTGAACATCACCTATATAGAATAGGATGCTCCAAGAAATTCTGTAGATGAATAGTATCCCATTTTCTATGAATTTGAATGATGTAGCATCCGCCTTTCATTATAAAAAAATGAAAAAGTTAGAAATCACATTACCTAAACATGAATTACCCTCGCTTGAGACACAACATAGGAATGAGGCCTTAATGATAAAGGTGATGATTAATGAAACTATAGTTAGGCACAACCTTATAGATAACATAGCAGGCCTTAATTTTGGTAGCATTGATCGCCTAGATAAAATCGGTGTGGATAAGAAGCTTATTCAACTTAATGATGTTAATATTTGTGCCTTTGACAATGTTAATAGGAAACCATTAGGAATGATCACATTTCCTATTGAGTTTGGACCTATAGTTTTTCCTACCCCTATCCATATAATACCATGACCTCTTTCATACAACCTTCTGCTAAGGAGACCATGGATTCATGTTTTGAAAGGAGTCCCATGCACCCTTCATCGTGCAATTAAATTTGAATACAATAACAAGATATACATGGTTGAAGCAGATGAACAAAGTTATAAATCACAAGTTAAACATGATCATAACACTTCCAACTCCACTAATATTTTCTTTCCAATCTCAAAATTATAACCTATAAAAGTTGATGTTAATCCTAATTTTCTTTCATCTACAACAAAAATATTTAGTGATAATTGGGGGTCGTTAGATTTTATGCCTCGTTTCAATGAAGAATCCAAAATCTCACCCTCAAAATCGAAAGAGTCATATATAAACGATTCATTTTGACACATGATTTAGTGAAGATTGGGGTTCATTAGATTTTATGCCCTCTTGTATGGGAGAGTACAAAATCTCACAATCTACACCTAAATAGCCTTGTGTTTCATGTGCTCAACTTGGTTCTACATCAACACCATCACCCTATGGTGGTGATGGGGGCCCTCTAACTCCCATCCCTCATGAGAGGAATATGCATAACTTTAAGAAGCCTAAAACATATTTGTGTTCATGTGAAGAAGTCAATCCTTCTTTGAAGCATAAAACCCCTTCCTCTGAGTTGGAAGAATGTTGTGGTCTTGGATACAAATCCCTTTCTAAGCATGGATACAATGAAAAAAAGGAGAAAAATAATAGAGAACAAGTGAAGTCTATACCATACCTTTTCAAGAAAGATCTAGGTTTACCACCTCTATCTCCATCTTCATCTAAGGTCCTATCATCTATTGTGTGTATGACAACTTGTGTTACGAAAGAAATATCCCTTGTTGTTGATCAAGAGAGTATCTTGTCGAGACTCCTCCAAGATCCCTTGATATATCTCCCCCCAAAAACATGAAATAAATAGTACAAGAAGATTTCATTTTGTGTATATCATAGAGTTCATGGTCATTATACTAATGAATGTAAGGATTTGGGTAATAAAATTCAACATCTTAAGGATTGTGGTGCTCTTTCTTGTGTTGCAGCATCTAGTTCCTCTAATTGATACTAATTATCATGTTTCTCATCACTTATCTCTACTCACCATTGTCTTTCACTAAGTGGGGGCAATGGATTAGGTAGAATTTTCCTCATATGGCATGCTTCATTTTCTCTTTTGGCTCCTTGACCTCCTTCCATGTATATATAAGAGAAAGCTTGGGATGTGGATGCCATGCCTAAAGTTTGCTCGCATGTGACGTATTGAGTTATATTTAGTATTGTATTTTAAGGGAAACCCCTTATTCATGATGTCGTTTCATTCAAGAGCATATGACTTGGCATAGGGCTTTCTGAATAAGCTCTCATGTCTTCTACTTTAAAGAAATTTCTCACAATAATGGTGTAATCTAGGTGGATACTTTTCACCAAAATTTTGTGTTCTATATGCTCTAGAAACCATCGCCATGTTGAAGTGCTCAAAAAACTAAATCGAATGCAAATTGAATGGAGTCAAAAGGAGCTCGTAGCTCAAGATGTACTCAATCAAACTTGAATCAAAAAAGGTACCAGAGGTCAATCAGAAGGGAAAACAAATTGATAATTTTAGAACTCGATGAAATCGACATCAAAACAAAGAGCTCGATGAGATCATTCCAATGTCACTCATTTCACTAAAATCAGAGCTTTTCCATCGAAGATATGACCTATCAAAATTCAAGGTTAACTTTATTGATTGTACCATATGGATGCTAACGTCAGCATGTTGACAAGGCAGACCATACCATACATATGGTGATATGGACAAATCAAGGTGTGACATGTGGCACTTTGTATGTTAACTAGGTGTAGATGCGGAAAGTGTTAGGACTAGAAGTTAGATATCTAACAAGTTAAATGAAAATTTGATCAATAAAACACACACAGAAAATTGTAGAAGAAACAAGAAAACACAAATAATTTAACGTGGTTCACCTAATTCGGGCTACATCCACAAAACTACAGCCATCCAATGATTTTATTATTCAGTGCAAAACATATTACAATCTCATGAATAATACCATAGTATCACTCCCCATCCCAACCACTTATAACAAGGTTTTAGAAGCTTCCAAAAATGAGGGTTCTACAGAGTCAATTTTTTTCTTTTTTGGTGACGAAGTGAAAAAAAGGTGAAAAAATAAATTTCTCAGGAGCTACCACCCCCGAACCCCCACTCAGGGCCCAACCCAACCTCGGACCTTGGTGAGGATACATGAAGAGTGTACAATATAGCATTATTAGTCACTACATACCAACAATCTCCCACTTACAGAATGATCAAGCTCCACACCAACACAATCTCCCACTTGGAGACTGATCCTGGATGACACCGCTGCACTTACAACTCCCACTAGAAATAAGTACCTTGGACCCTATTGCTTTGTTATACTTTTAACCATTAAGACCAACCGAAGCTAAAGAGGATCTCAGCTTCTCCCTTGTCACTATCTTTGTAAACATATCTACTGGATTTTCATCTGTATGTATCTTTTCTAGCTTTACCTGTCCATCCTCCAACATTGACTGAATGAAATGATATCTCAGCTATATGTGTTTGGTTTTAGAGTGCAAAGAATAATTCTTTGCAAGATGAATAACACTTTGGCTATTTGTAAATAAGTGATTTTTAGCCTATTGTTTGCCCAACTCTTCCATGAAAATTTGCAACCATATCATCTCCTTTGTTTCCTCTATTGCAGCAACATACTCTGCCTCTGTTGTGGATAAAGCAACCACCTTTTGCAATTGGAAAATCCAACTCACTTTTGTCCCACCAACTATAAATACATAACCTATGGTACTCCACTTGACTCCACCTGGTATCTATATCCCCTACCAAATATGAGTCAACATAGCCTTTTAAATCAATACTAGAGCCCAAAAAACATAAACATTTATTGGATGTACCTCTTAAGTACTCGAGAATCCATTTTATCACATTCCAATGCTCAACTCTAGGATGACTCATATATCTACTAACAACTCTTGTGGCATGTGTAATATCTAGTCTCATGCATACCATGGCGTACATTAAAATTCCTAGAGCTGAAGCATATGGTACCTTGGACATTTTTCCTTCCTCCTCTTGTGTCTTGGACACATATCCCTAGTCAATTTGACATGACTAGGCAAAGGTGTACTAAGAGCTTTTCTATTCTCCATATAAAATCTTTGCAACACCTTTTCAACATAATCAACCTGAGATAGAAAAACATTATGTTTTTCCTATCTCTTGTAATCTTCATACCAAGGATTTGTTTTTCTACCCCCAAATCCTTCATAGCAAATGAATTTTCTAACTATTTTTTTAACTCCTTTATGTGATCCATGTTAGACCCTGCTACAAGAATATCATCAACATATAAACAAAATATAATATAGCTATCTTCAGCTAACCTCTTAAAGTAAACATAATGGTCTGAATTACACCTGTTGTAGCCTTAATTAGCCATAAAACTATCAAATTTAATATACCATTGCCGAGGTGCATGCTTCAAGCCATATAAACTTTTCTTCAATCTGCACACTAGTTTCTCCTTACCTTTGACCTCAAATCCTTGTGGCTATTCCATATGTATTTACTCTTCCATATATATTTCCTCTTCCAAATCACCATGGAGAAAGGTAGTTTTAATATCAAGTTTTTCTAAATGCAAATCTTCAACAACCACAATACTTAAAACAGTATGAATAGAAGTCATTTTAACAACTGGAGAAAAGATTTCATGAAATTCAATACCCTTTTCTATGTAAATCCCTTTACAAATAATTTGGCTTTAAATATTTTCTTACCTCCATCCTCCTCTTTCAGCCTGTAAACCATTTTTTTTGGTAAAGCCTTTTTACCTACAGGCAACTTGCATAATTTCCAAGTCTGTTTTTAGCAAGGAGTCCATTTCTTCTTCCATTCCATGCTCCCACTGAAACTTGGTATCCACCTACATAGCTTCATCAAAATATTTTTGTTCACCAGTATTAGTTAATAAAATAGAATACAAAGAGGGAGAAAATCTTTCTGGATGCCTACTTATCCTTGAAGATTGTCTAACATTCACTGGAGTTAGTGGTATTTGTTTTTTTAGTTGCTGCAAAGCATGAGGAACCATGAGAAAATCATTGTTTGGAGTATCATCCAACACTACATAATCATTTTCTTTTTGAAAGGAAAAGAAACATTGCGGAAATGCATTCCTAACTCTAAAACCACAGGGGAGACGTGCAAAGACCAGTTTTAAAATAGTAAGACACTTAAGATGAACACATACAGGGTAACAAGAGTAAAAAAATAAAATGATTACAGAGATAACACCAGATTTACATGGGAAAACCCTTTCAATAAAAAACCCACCACACCAATAGAAAGACACTTTGTATTACAGTAAGCAAAAATTACATACAAAGTTACAGTCCTTAGTCTTTGATAGTTACCTCACAACAACACTTGAGTTTTTCATGCTCTCACTCTTACAACACTATTCTGGCATACACTGAATACAAAACTCATCAACCCTTTCTTTGTATTCATCTTTTTCAGATTGTTCAACTTCTAATCTAGACTTACTATTACAAGTCTCCATCCAATGACCAATTTAAGGTGCATTAATTTCAGTTCTTTACCGACATGCCAAAATGCTCTAGGATCAGATCCACCTGCAATATTGCATCGAGCCACCCCCACAATAAATTCATTGCAAATAAATTACTAAATTTGGGCTCTATCAACTGGCAAAATCTGATCTCATATGACTGCATAATATATCAGTTTTCACCAATCCAACTTCTAGCAATAAATGTGGTTTTGCAACAACAGGGCAAAAACAACCAATGAAAAATCACCACATGTCACATTGCTATTCATTCCACCGCTTGACTGAACAGTGATCGATCAACTATCATCGGGCTCTGAAATCCCTTTGCCATCACTAACCATTTCATCACATTCCTGGTCGACAATAATCAGCTATCGCCAAAACATCAACCACCAGCTCTATCGGGTCCCACAAGCCACATCCTTGCCAATCAAGAGGTTTTAGGGCATTGAGGAGGGCATCTCCAGGATTCCCTTGAGCTCGCCTGGAACAAGCTTCTGAAGCAGCCACATTTTCACCATTCGTGCCCTTTTCTTGGCTTACATGGAAGCCGCTAGAGCTCCTCCGAGAATCTCTAGTGACATATGCTAGATTCCCTAAGGAACTCCCAAGGTGCAGACAAGTGTCCATAGTTGGGAAACCCTTCACATAAAGCAACTCATGGACCACCATCTCTTCATTGTGCTCACCGCTTTGACAAGCCACCATGCATCATGCACATAGGAAATTTCGCTCAACGAAAAGGTAATAGTGGTACCTGCCTTCGAATGTCACAAAAAGTAGCCAACAACATTGGATGAAGCCAAGTGTAGCCATTGACGCAATACATCATCACATTAGCAAGACTTAGCATTTCCTCCTACCGATAAACGACTGCTCCGCCGATGAAGACAATGCAAACCAACATTCCACCAACCCCACACTCATCGGCCCATTGTTGTGACAACCCTCAAAGATTCACCAATAAGATAGAGTCTCTGCAAACAATGATCAAAATGACCAAAAGATAACTCCACAGTAAAGCGATAGAGACATAAAATCGTCAAACCTTTAATAGAGGTCCAAGCCAATAAATTGAGCCACATTTTCCAACAAGCTCCCATTTGATGAAGACTTACCAACTTCCTCCAGACTTCAAATTTATTGATGTTCATAGGCCCCAAGCCCCATCGAACTTGCACACCATTTGAACTTGTTCATGCTCACTAGCTTTGTCAATGCATCAGCAACATTCTTCAGAGTATCCAGCTTCTCTAAAGAGACCTTTCCATCCTCCACCATATCTCTCACAAAGTGATATTGTACATTAATATGTTTCATCCTATCATGGAAAATTAGCTTTTTCACCAAACAAATGGCACTCTGACTATCACAGAAAATAGTAATCTTCCCTGCATCAAAGCCAATATCAGAATAGAAACGGTTGAGCCAAATAACTTCTTTGCAAGAGTGATTCACTGCCATGTATTATGCCTCCATAGTGGACAGGGTGACTACATCTTGTTGCTTGCTCATCCAAATGATTGCACCACCATTTAACATGAAAGTATATCCACTGGTGGATCTTCTATTTTCAATGTCCCCTGCCCAATCAGAGTCCACATATCCATGAATGTTGAGATTTCTATGTGATCAAACCAAATTTTCATGGTAACACAGAGCACATTCTGAGGTACCTCTCAGATATCTACACACTCTCTTTACAACATCCCAATGTATCCTTCCTCGATTTTCCATAAATTTGATGAGTACTCCCACTGCTTGGGCATTATTTGGCCTTGTACAGACCATCACATACATTAAACTATTGACAACACTCGTATAAGGTACCCTAGTCATGTCATCCATCTCAATAACATATTTTGGACAGTCTTCAATAGATAGCTTTGTTCCCTGCATAACTGGAACACCTAGCTACTTGCAATCACTCATAACAAATCTCTCTAGAACAATGTTGATGTACTTTCTCTGGGTGACCCAAAGATTTCTACCCTTTACGTCCCTAGTTATCTCCATCCCTAGAATATACCTTGCTACTCCCATATCTTTCATTTCAAACTTTGCAGACAACTAAGATTTAAGATCAAAAATCATAGACTTACTATTTCCTATGAAAAACATATCATCCATGTATAGAGTAATAATAAGCACATGATCATTTTCATATTTATAATACACACAATGATTAGATTTTGATCTCACAAATCCCATAGACAACACAAAAGTGTCAAAATTTTGGTACCACATTCTAGGAGCTGCTTCAAACCATATAGAGATTTATTGAACTTGCAGACTAGGCTTTCTTTACCTTTTTCAATGAAGTGCTCAGGCTGGGACATGTAAATTTCTTCTTCCAGCTCTCCATGGAGAAACGTTGTTTTCACATCCATCTGTTCAATCTCTAAGTCATATGCAGCTGCAAGTGACAGTAGAAATCTGATAGATGTCAGCATAGCTATAGAGGAAAAAAATTCTCCATAATCAATTCCTTCTACCTAGGAATACCCCTTTGCAACAAACCTTGATTTATACTTCTTAGCACTACCCTCAAGACTAGTCTTCTTCTTAAATACCCATTTACAACCCACAAAATTTCTTCCTTCAGGCAAACGTACAAAATCCCAAGTTTCATTCTTTTCCAATGATTCCATTTCTTCATTCATGGCTTGCAACCAAGAATTTGCATCAGGCATATTAATTGCCTCTTTAACAATCCTAGGCTCCTCAATACTAGTAATTAAAGCATAGGCATAGTTTGAATCCAAAATGGAGAAACCATACCTATCAGGTTGTTGTTTTTGATGTGTAGACCTTCTCACTGGCTGAGGATGTGGTTCTTCATCTTCGGAACTCTCAGAGATTCTAGAGCTCTCCTCAATTTCAGGTACACCATGCAGTTCTCCCTTTTCTGGAGTTTGGGGAATCTCAACTACATCATTCTTCTTTTCTCTTTGATCTATCTCTAGTTGTGGGTCAGTTGTAGAAGGTTTCAGCTCACAAAATATTACACTTTTTCTATACAAAACCTTCTCAATATCAGGATTCCAAAGCTTGTATCCCTTCACACCAGCGCCATAGCCGATGAAGATACATTTAAAAACTTTATTCTCCAACTTAGATATTTTCTCATTTGGCACATATGCATATTCCTCACAACCAAAGTCACGAACATGTCTCAAAGAGGGCTTCTTACCAGACCATGCTTCCAAAGGTGTCTTATCAACAAGAGTAGATCAAGGAGAATGATTTACCAGGTAACATGTTGTAGCCACAACCTCAACCTAGAACTTTTTCTCCAAACCAGCACTGCTCAAAATACTCCTTGCCTTTTCCATCAGCATCATGTTCAACCTTTCAACAACTCCATTCTGTTGTGGAGTATAAGGTGTAGTTTTATGCCTTTTAATCCCATGGTCTTTACAGTATCTATCAAAATATGCAAAAAAAAACTCACCACCATTGTCTGTCCTCAAAGATTTGATTTTCCTTCTAGTCTGAATAACAACCAAGTTTTTGAACTCTTTAAAATGATTGAACACTTCTAATTTACTCTTAAGAAAGTATATAAATGCCCTTCTCGAATAGTCATCAATAAAAGAAACATGATATCTAGACTCCGATAACGAAGGACCATTAATTGGACCAAACATATCAGAATGAACATAGTCTAGTACACCAAAAGATTTATGAGAACTCAAGGAAAAATAAACACATTGTTTCTTTCCATAAATGCAGTGTTCGTAGAAATCGAACTCAAGATTAGAGTTAACAAGCCCTTCAACAAGATTTTTATTTTTCAGGGTTTTTAAACCTTTCTCACCAATATGACTGAGTCTATGATGCCACAAGATGGTCTTCTCTACTAGGATTTTCACCTACATCGCATTTGGAGCTAGAGAAGTATCTTCATCTTCCTCTACAGGAGCAACTTTGCTTGAATTTATAGAGGCATTGTTGCAATGAATAGGACGTGCATCTAAATTGTACAAAGTGCCAGTAAAAACCCCCTTAGCCAGCACCATAGCACCTCTATCCATCTTACATCCTTTACTTGAGAAAGAAACTTCCACACCAACATCATTCAACTTATTGACAGAAAGTAAGTTACGAGCCAAACCTGGTATGTGTAGTACACCACCAATCCCTTTGATTCTACCGTCAGAGAACTGTATCTTGACACTTTCACAGGAAATAATCTCCAATGTTGAATCACTCGCCAGGTACACCTTTCCACCATCATACTTTGCATACTTAGTGAACCATTCTCTATGAGATTTCATGTGAAAGGATGCACCCGAGTCAACCAGCCAGACATCATCTGGTAGTTGGGTCGCTAGAGCTGCAATGAAGGAATCTACATCACTCTGAGAAGAGTCATTATCTGAAGAGTTACTCTTCTTCTTCTTCTCCTTACAACCTTTTGGATATGACCAGGCTTCCCAGAATTCCAAAATTTCACCTTGGACTTTTTACCAGGAGACTTTGATCTCCCTGCAGATTTAGATTTGGACTTCTTGTCATTCTTCTTTCCTTTCTCCTTCAATCTACCTCAAACAACAAGGGACTCTTTGGACATCTCTGAAGACTTCCTCTGCATCTCTTTAGACATCAGCAAAGCAACCATGTCTTCCATCTTGAAATTAGTAGTCGTACTTCCAATAGCCATCACAAGATGATCCCAAGTGTCAGGTAATGAAAATAACAGGAGCATGCAATGATCCTCCTCAATATTTGCACCCACAAATGCCAATTGAGAAACACTCATGTTAAATGAGTTCAGATGGTCTGCAACAAATTCACCTTCTTCCATCTTCAAGGAGTACAACTTCTTCCTCAGGAATAACTTGTTCACCAAAGACTTTCCCTGATAAATATCGCCAATCTTTTTCCATAATGAAGCTACAGACTTCTACTCATGGACATTCAGGAGTACAGAATCAGCCAGACTTGGTCTTATCAGTCCTCTTCTTTTCTATGTACAAGATCCCAATCTTCTTGTTTCATACTTTGTGGCATAGTTCCAGACATAGAAACCCAGAGGTCTCTATCCACAAGAAAGTCTTCCATTTTGAGTTTCACCAACTCAAAGTTGTCACCATTGATTTTTTCAATTTCTACTCTACCTGATGTACTCGCCATCTCAAAAAAACTAGGTTCTAACTTTGCAAGACTCCCACAGGAACAGTATTAGCACAAGAAAACAGCCCTACTAACAAGGATAACAGAACTAGCCAGGCTATGATACCACTTGAAAGGAAAATCAACAATGCGGAAAAGATTTCCTAACGCTAAAACCACAGGGGAGATGTGCAAAGACCAGTTTTAAAACATTAAGACACTTTGAATGAACACATACATGGTAACAAGCGTAACAAAAATAAAATGATTACAGAGATAACACCAGATTTATGTGGGAAAACCCTTTCAGGAAAAAACCAACCACACCAAGAGAAAGACACTTTGTATTACAATAAGCGAAAATTACATACAAAGTTATAGTCCTCACTCTCTGATAGTTAGCTCACAGCAGCACTTGATTTTTTCATGCACTCACTCTTACAACGCTATTCTAGCATATAGTGAATACAAAAATCATCAACCCTTCCTCTGTATTCTGATTTTTAAGATTGTTCGACTTCTAGTCTAGACCGACTATTACAAGTCTCCATCTAATGACCAATGTAGGGTGCATTAATTTTAGTTCTTCATCGACACACCAAAATGATCTCGGATTAGATCAACCTGCAATCTTGCATCGAGCCACCCTCGTAATAAATTTGTTGCAAATAAATTACTAAATTTGGGCTCTGCCAACCGACAAAATCCAATCTCATATGACTGCATAATATATCATTTTTCACCAAATCAGCTTCTGACAATAAATGTTGTTTTGCAACAACGGTGCAAAAACAACCAATGAAAAATCACCACATGCCATACTACTATTCATTTCACCGCTTGACCGAGCAGTGATCAGTCAACTATCATCGAGCTCCAAAATCCCTTCGTCATCGCTAACCATTTCATCACATTTTAGGCCGACAATAATCTGCTATCGCCAAAACCCCAACCACCAGCTCTATCGGGTCCCACAAGCCAAGTGTCCACTGCTCAGGAGGTTTCGGGGCATCCAGGAGGGAATCTCCAAGATTCCCAAGAGCCTGCCCAGAACGAGCTTCTGAAGGCCACATGTCCACCATGCGCACCCTCTTCTTGGCTTCCGTGGAAGCTACTGGAGCTCCTTTGGGAAATCTCTGGCATAATCCGCTAGATTCCCCAAGGATTTCCCGAGGTGTAGACAAGTGTCCATGGTCAGGTGACCCTTTGCATAAAGCAACTCGGGGCCCACCATCTCTTCACTACCCTCGCCGCTTTGACAAGCCGCCACGCGTCATGCACACAAGAAATTCCTCTTGGGGAAAAGGTAACAATGGTACCTACCTTCGAATTTCATGGAAAGTAGCCAGCACCATTGGATGAAGTGAAGCGTATCTTTTGATGCAAGACATCGACACGTCGGCAAGACTTAGCATTTCCTCCCACCGATAAATGATTGCTCTGCTGATGAAGACAATGAAAACCAATATTCCACCAACCCCACGATCGTCGGCCCATCACTGTGACAACCCTTAGATTTTCGCCGATCAGATAGAGTCTTCATGACCAATGATCAAAACAACCAAAAGAGAACTCCGCAGTAAAGAGATAGAGACATAAACTTGTCAAACCTTTAACAAAGGTCCAAGCTAGTAAATTGAGGCACATTTTCCAACACTTCCTTCTCATGTTGTTGCAAATGATCTTTGTACAACACTTTCTCATTGAATATGACATCCCTACTTCTCACAATTTTCTTATTTTTAAAATCTCAAATCCTATAACCAAGTTCATCAATTCTATATCCAAAAAATACACATTTCTCTGATTTTGCATCAAGCTTGGTTGTATTTTCAGAATGTACATGTGCAAATGTTTCACAACTGAAGGTTTTTGAGAAAAGATTAACTCACCTTCTTACCTGTCCATGCTTCCTCTGGAATACCACAAACCAAAGGATTAGAGGGACCTCTATTAATTAAATAAACATAAATGTTTATAACCTCTTCTCACATGTTTTAAGGTAGCCCAACATGCAATCTCATAGCCCATGCATGCTCCACTATTTTTCTATTCATGCACTCAGCCACTCCATTTTCCTGTGGAGTCCCTAGAACCATTTTTTGCCTATGAATACCATTAGAGGAACAATAATCTTTAAACTCTTTTCTACAATACTCACCACCATTATCAAATATAAGAAATTTTAATTTTTTATCCATCTCATTCTCAACCAAGCTTCTCCATTTTTCAAAAGTTTCAAATATATTAGATTTCTACCTAAGGAAATAAATCCATACCTTCCTAGTTGCATCATCAATTAATGTAACATAATACTGAGAGCCACTAAGAAAAGATACATGAGCTAGTCCCCATACATCCGTATACACAAGCTCCAATTTTTCATCTTTATTTTGTTTCCCATATTTGAGAAAACTAATTGTCTTTTACTTTCCATACACACAACTTTCATAGAAATCCATACCTAGTAAAACATTTTTTGAATGAATTACTTTCATACCTTTTTCACTCATATTCCCAAGTCTATTATTCCATAGTGTTGATTCATAATCCACAACAACTATTTGATTTTTTGCCTGCTAAACTGCAACAACTGTTACTCATCATTTATTTTTATCTGCAATAGCTAAAGTATAATGAATAGTATGCCTATTTTCACACATTTTTCTACCACTAAGGCACCTTTTGTAACCTTCTAATTTTTATCACTAAATGTAACAACACAACCTTCATCATCTAGCTGCCCTGCTGAAATTAAATTTCTTCTTAACTTTAGAACATGCCTTACCTAGTGTAGTAGCCATTGATTCCTATTCTGCAACTTAATCTTGATTCTTCCCTTCCCAACAATCTAACAGGGTTTGTTAGCTCCCAAATAAACCAGCCCAAAATCTCATTGGACATAATCATGAAAATAATTTCTATGGGGCGTAGCATGAAATGAAGCCCCTAAATCTAACACCCAATAATCATCAACATTATCAAGGGAAAGAATCAAAGCATCCTCATCAAATTTATTACTTACCACATTTTTCTCTTTATTTCCTTCCTTTTTGTCTCCTTTATTTTTTCGAGACCAACAATCTTTCTTTAAGTGACCCAGCTTACAAGAGTACCAGCAGTCCCTCTTGTCCCTAGATTGGGACCTTTTGTCCTTTTATTTTCTTTGTGACTTCCCACAACTTCTAGAATTTTTTCCTCTCTCATTTGTTTTACCCTTTCTTTCTACATTCAAAACACTGTCTGATGTGGATGTTCCACCTAATCTTTTCCTACGAATTTCCTTGCTAAAAAAAACACCAACAACATCATCAAATTTCAATGTATTTGAGCTTTAAATAGAATTGCTAACAACCATTACCAGGCTATTCCATATTTTAGGCAAAGAACATAAAACCAAAAGAGCCCTAACTAATTCATCAAATTTTACATTTACAAAAGTTAATTGATTGGTAACCATATTAAACTCATTTAAATGATCAACAACTGACCCACCTTCTACCATTTTCATATTAAATAAAGCTTCATAAGAAATACCTTATTTGAAGAAGAAGGCTTTTCATATAACTTTGCTAGGGTTTCCATCAGCTCTTGAGTTTTATTTTCTTTTTTAATATTGAATGCCACCGATTGTGCAAGGCATAAACGAATACTTCCAAGTGCCTTTTTATCTAAAATATTCAAGTCCTCATCAGACATTGTTGAGGATTTCTTTGTTTTCCCTTCCAATGGCAACCATAAATCCTTCTTAAAGAGGTATTCCTCCATCTACATCTACATCTTCCATAACTGATAGTTCTGCCCATTGAACTTCTCAACCTTCAACTTACCCTCGTCTACTATTTCTCCCACTCAACCGTGAGACTCCCACTCAACTATGAGACCTTCCTACAAATCATAACCAAACACAACCTTGCTTTGATACTACTTGTTAGGGTTAGAAGGTAGATATCTAACATGTTAAATAAAGATTTGATCAATAAAACATAGAAATAAAATACACACAAAAAATTGTAGCAGAAACAAGATAACATAGAGAATTTAATGTGGTTCACCCAATCCGAACTACATCCACAAAACCGCAACCATCCAATGATTTTATTATCAAGTGTAAAACATATTACAATCTCATAAATAATACCATACTACCACTCCCCATCCCAACCACTTATAAAAATATTTTAGAAGCCTCCAAAAATTACGGTTCTACAAAGTTGGATTTTTTTCGATGATGAAGCGAAAAAAAGGTGAAAAAAAAATTTCTCTGGGGCTGCTGCCCCTGAACCCATGCTCGAGGCCTAGCCTGGCCTCAGACCCCAATGAGGATACATGAAGAGTGTATAGTATAGCATGATAAATCACCACATACCAACAACAAGTGACATGGTTGTTGACTAGGCAGTGAGTGTTCTCTACCTGTCTTGTCTTGGTGAATCATCGAATGCCACATCGCCCAATCACATGGTGCCATGTGGCACCCCTATCCTTTTAAGATAAATGTGTTGAACTATTTTTTTACCAAAAAATTAGAGGTGGGGGTAAAACTCCCAACCTCTTCCTCACCAATTCTCCAGCAACACTTGCGCCAAATTCTTTGCTTCACCCATATATGGAGCCGATTTTTATTTAAATAACAACATTTTCTATTTTAGGGGTCAGGAGGTTCGAACCCCTAACCCTGTCCATAGCATTGAGCACTCCCTCTACTGCACCACAAGTGGTGACTGTGAAATATTAGGAAGCGGGTTTGTTTTAATAATATTTAAAATCATAAATCTCCTAATTTAAACAAATGAACCCCTATTTAATAATGTAATACCTTTCTAAGCCCGAGAATATAAAATTAGAGAGACTTAAAATGAATTTAAAATATTTTAAATATTGTCTTGTAAAGCCCAAAATTATATGGGCCCATAATCAAAAGGGTGGCCTGGTTATGTTGAGAATGTTATTTTAAAATTAGGGGAGATTTACAAAATTACATGTTGTAAATAGGAGATATGATTGATTTTGTAAATCATATGGTAATTTACCATATTGAGTAAATTTTATACATATAAAAAGGGGGTATAGGCTTGTGAGGAGTAAGTTGTGATTATGAGAGAAATTGTATGGAGAGTTTGAGTGTCCAGATCCATGCATCAAAGGAGTGTCACCTTGCTCCACTTGAAGGAGGAGATATTTGAAACACTTGCAAACTAGGAGACTCGACACTGTATTCTTTTGAAGCCTTGAAACTAGTTTTGGAGCATAATCAAGGATTAGTCACTCTGTTGGATAGGGACCCAGAGACATAGACATATTGGAGAAATCCATTATCAATTTATTTATTTCCTTCTCTCTGCTATCTCTTTTATTTTTTTTATCACTTTATTATTGTTATGTTCATTTAAGCATTTCAATTATGTTATTATATTTTAAGACCTTCAAATTAAACCTTGTAAATGTTAACAAAACACATGTAGTTGTCATAGATCCTAGCATAGATCAATTTGGTATCAGAGCTTTATTTGACTAGTATCGCAGAATTGGATGCTAACTCGATCTAAGAGTTGGTGAGGTGAAGGAACGCTTGCAAAATATAATCTTGAGATCGATAAATGAAGAAATTTTCCAAATATGGAAGAATCAGAAGCTTAAAAAAGTACTGAGATTGATGAGAATAGTTTTCAATGATCCTTTCTTGACATGAAGGCTATGGTGGAAGAGCTCTATCAAGAAAAGAAAGAATGAAAGAAGTGTGAAATGGGAGGAAAGTCAAAGTGAGAAAAGTGTGATGATGATGAAGATTGAGAGGACATAGGGAAAAGACCGGGAGGTCATCATGAGCCTCCAAAAATGCCTCCAACTCCATCTTCTCCTTCTTCTACAAGTTCTATTTCTTATGTTAATCTTTTCAAGGGTGCACATAAGCCTAAAATTAAACTGGATGTAAAATTTGATCTACCTAAGTATTATGGGGAATTAAATGCTAGTAAATTAGATGATTGGGTTCAACCAGTAGAAGTGTACTATAGAGTTCAAGGTCTCTTAGATGATTCTTCTAGGATCCAATTAGCTACTCTTTGGTTGGGAGGAACAACTCTCACCTAGTGGGAGAGTAGAACTCAGGAAGAAATTTCACATGGTAGAGTCAATTTAACTTGGGAAAAAAATTTTAATGCTCTTAAGAAGCAATTTTATCCCCTAGGCCATATGCAATAGTCAATGATGAACTGGAAAAAATTTAGGCAAGGGAAAGTTTAAACTGTCCAAGAGTACACCCATGAAATTAGGAAAAGGGCTATTGCATTGAATGTCCCATTCTACACCCAAGACACATTGCTTAAGTGCATAGGTAGTCTTCACTCTTATCTAATACATTCCATTTTGGTTTTGAATCTTAGTAATTTGGATGAAGTATGTGTACAAGCCACACATTTAGAGTCAAGAGGTAAGAGTACTTTCATTGATAACTCTAACAAGAAGCCATCTAAGGTTGAAGGTAAATCCAAAGCAAAGGAAAGAGGAAAAAGACAACTGCAGTTAAGGAGGTTGATAAGCCCACATGATCCCATTACAAGAAAGAGGGGCATGATGATTCAAAGTACTAAAAATTCATCTAGAACTAAGGCCAAAGAAATAAAAAGGTAAAAAAGGTAAACATAAGACTACTATTGTAGTACAACAAGATCTTGGATCTAATTCTGGGGACGAGACAAAGATTGTTGCTACCAGGATCGAAGGTAAAGGGAAATGTATATCTCTTTTCTTTTGATACAATATTTCCAAATGCAAGTGCAAGTGAAAGTAAAGAATCTTCTCCACCTAAGGTTGATAAGAAAATAAATGAATTATTTCACATTCTGGTTGTAAAAAAGCGTACTGAGTTTCATAGTTTATTTGATAGGGATCTCAAGTAAATATGATATCTGAAGAATTTGTTAAAAAGATTAACTTGACTACAACACCTCATCTGAAGCCATACCCTCTTGGGTGGGTTTGTAATGATGCACAATTATAGGTAACAATGCAATGTAAGTTAAGATTGCTATCCGTGCAAATTTTATATGAGGTAGAAGTTGATGTAGTCCCTTTAGATATTTGTGGTCTTGTACTAGGGAGTCCCTATATGTATGACCGAAAGGAAATATTTTATAGGGGGAGAATAAGTATCATATTTTAAGGATGGTATAGAATACATTATACCTGCACATAAGATAAAGACTAATATATCACTAGTAAATACTGGACAAATGAAGAGGTTAGTAAATGCTAGTAATAAATTTGTATTAATGATTGTAAAATCCAAAGAAGATGATAAATCAGAGGCATTCAAAGGGTGTGATCTAGAGCGTAAATCTTAATTGGTCAAAGTAGTTTTCGCCTATGATGAATTATTTCAGGAGCCGAGGGGATTGCCACTAAAGAGAGATACCACATGAAATCTACTTACAAAATGATGTAGCTCTTCCAAACATCAGCATGTACCATTTACCAATTTTGTAAAATGATGAAATCAAAAAGCAGGTTCAAGAGTTGGTTGAGAAAGGAGTTATTCATCCTAGTACATCTCCTTGTGGTCCTCCAATTGTGTTGGTTCTAAAGAAAGATGGGTCATGGAGAATGTGCATGGACTACCAAGCCCTAAATAAGATAACGGTAAATAACAAGTGTCCTCTTCCCTGAAGAGATGATTTACTTGACCAATTGAAACATGTAGTTTATTTCACTAAGTTAGACTTGCATAGTGGATATCATCAAATAAGAATTGCAGAAAATGACATTTGGAAAATTGCATTCAAGACAAAACAGGGATTGTTCGAGTGGTTGGTCATGCACTTTGGGCTATGTAATGCACCAACTACCTTTATTTATTCATAGTCTATTTAGATGATATCCTTGTATTTAGTCGAACTTGGGAAGATCATGTAATTCATGTAAAGAAAGTTTTTGATGTATTAAGAAAATAAAAACTTTTTGTAAATATGTCTAATTGCAAATTTGCTAAGACATCCTTAGTGTACTTAGGTTATGTCATAGGTGGTGGTCAATTAAAATTAGACCCTACGAAGGTTGAATTTGTTGTAAAATGGCCTAAGCCAAGTATAGTTACAAAAATCAGAAGTTTCTTAGGTGTAGTTTAGTATTGGAGGAAGTTCATCACCAACTTCTCTTACATTGCATCGCCATTGCATGTGTTAACCAATATGAAGACACATATCCAGTGGGGAGGTCCATAGAAAAATGCCTTTGACACTTTGAAGTAAAATTTTCTAGCACCACACCAATTCTAGCTTTACCAGATTTACATCAACCTTTCAAGATCGAGATAGATGCAAGTGGGATTGCCATAGGAGTAGTACTCATGCAAGGAGGTAAACCAATCTACTATCACTCTAAGACCTTTACAATTGCAGTAAGTAACTATCCTACTTATGATAAGGAACTTTATGCATTATTTCAGAGTGTTAAAAAATGGAAACACTAATTAATGGGTAAAGAAATTGTAATCCACACCGATCACCAACAACTTCAGCACTTGCACTCACAATCCAAAATGTAAAAAAGTAGCCACTTTAGGTGGATTGGATTTCTTCAACAGTTTCATTTGGTAATTAAGTATAAAAAAAGGTTCCCATAATAAAGTAGCAGATATGTTTTCTAGGCCTCCCATCATGAATATTATGATTATCCTTCAAGGTAGTTCTATGGCCTGTGAAATTTTTTAGGAGCACTATGAAAATGACAAAGACTTTTAAGGATATTTATTCAGCTCTAATTGTAGGAAAACATGTAGAGGAGAAATATTTCTATGTGTAGGATAAATTTTTGTATCATTTAGGAAAGTTATGTATTCCAAAATATGAACAGGCATAGGTAATCAAAGAATCACACACATCATTGATTGTTGGACACTTTGGGGTAAGAAAAACAATGGTACAATTGTAGAAATATTATTATTGGCCTCGTATGCAAGAAACTATATCCAAGTACATTAGAGGTTGTGTAATGTGTGCAACAAGCAAGCCTAGAAATAGGAAATTAGGGTTGTACACTCCTCTACATGTAGCATCCCGTCCATGGGAAAGTGTTCAATGGATTTTGTCAGGGGACTACCCATGTCTAGGAAGGGACATTATTATATATTTGTGGTAGTGGATAGGTTCAATAAAATGTGTATTCTAATGTGTTGTAAGAAACAGGTCACAACTAAACTAACACATATATACTTTCAATTTGTATGGGTTCATTTTGGGCTCCCTACTTCTATTGTATCAAATTGGTATTCTCAATTCTTGGGGGAATTTTGGTTAGCATTGTGGGAACTCATGGACACTAGATTGAAGATAAGTATAGATTTCCATCCGCAGATTGACATGGACAAACCGAGGTAGTGAATAGGATAGTTTTGCATCTTATCAGAGGTTACTATAGTAAACATCCTAAGTTGTGGGATGGGAATCTACACTATGTACAACATGCTTACAACCATGTAGCATACTCTTCTACAAAAATATCTCCTTTTGAAACATGTTTCGAGTATTTTACAAAAACACTAATGGAATTTTATTTTGGCAAGGATGATGTTGAATATGGATGCCATGATGTAGAGAAGCATTGAAGTTCATCCAAAAATTCCAAGCAATTCATCAAGAAGTGGAAGCACAGTTGGAGAAGAGCCAAGCCAAATACAAGGCATGACATGATAAGCATCAAATCGAACAAAATTTTCAGGTTGGAGACAGAGTTTGGTTACATATCAACAAGGAAAGAATGCAAGGTGAAGAAAGGAATCTCAATCTGATTAGGTATGGTCCCTTTGACATCCTAGAGAGGATCGGTACCAATGCCTTCTGCCTAAATCTTCCTCCATACATGCACATATAATCAATTGTAAATGTGGATAATTTGAAGTTGTATGAACCTCCAATGATATTGGATGAAGACACAAAAATTCAGGTTCCATCAATTGATGATCTTTCACCTGAGTATATGTTAGAGTTGCTAGAGGATGTCATCCTAGATAGGAATTTCAGGACTTCATGAAGAGGATTTTTTGAGTACCTCAGAGTGGGATTGAAGGGGATGAATCCAAGCAAGGAAAAATGGATGGAGATTGGTAAAGTGAGGGAACTTTACCCTCACTTACTCTCTAAGTAATCAAGATTTCAAAGGTTCAATAGCTCTCTAGTACAGAGGACTAATCCAAGTGGATACTTTTCACCAAAAGTTGAAGTGTTCCATATGCTTCAGAAATCATCACCATGTTGAAGTACTCAAAACATTAAACCCAATGCAACTTGAATGTAGTCAAAAGGAGATTATACGCTCAAGATATACTTAGTCAAACTTGGGTCAAATAGGGTACCAAAGGTTGGTCAGAAGGGAAAAAAATTGATCATTTTAGAACTGGATGAAATCGGTGAGAAAACAAAGAGCTTGATGAGATGATCCCAATATTTCTCATTTTGTCAAAACCAAAGCTCATACATCGAAGATATGACCGATCAAACTTTAGGGTTGACTTTGTTGGTTGGACTATACGGATGTTGACAAGGCAGACCGTATCGTACAAATGGTGACATGGATGAATCAGGGTGTGACACATGGAATTTAATATGCTAATTAGGTCTTGACATGGAAAGTGATGTTGTTACTAACTAGGCGGTGATTGTGCTCCAATTGTCTTGTCTCGGTGAATCATCGGGTGCCACATCACCCAATCATAGGGCACCATGTGGCACCGCTATCCTTTGCAGGTGAATGGGTTGAACTATTTCTTTACCAAAAAAATAGAGGTTGGGGTCAAACCCCCAACCTCTTCCTCACCAATTTTCTCAGCGATCGTTGCACAAATGTTTTTGCTTCACCCATATATGGAGGCCAATTTTTCTTAAAGAACAAAATTTTCTATTTTGGGGGTCGAGAGGTTCGAACCCCTGACCCTCTCTATAGCATTGAGTGCTCCCACCATTGCACCACAAGTGGTGACTTAAAAATAGTAGGAAGCGGGTTTGTTTTAAAGAATATTTAGAAAAATAAATCTCCCAATTGAAATAAATGAACCCCTATTTAATAATGCAATACCTTGCTAGGCCCAAGAATATAAATTTAGAGAGGCTTAAAATGAATTTAAAATATTTTAAATATTGTCTTGTAAAGCCAAAAATTATAAGGGTCAACAATTAAAATGGGTATGGTTATGTTGAGAATATTATTTTAAAATTAGGGGAGATTTCCAAAATTACATGTTGTAACTAGGAGATATGATCGATTTTGTAAATCATATGGTTATTTATCATATTGAGTAAATTTTATGTATATAAAGGGGAGTATAGGCTTGTGAGGGGTAAGTGGTTATTATGAGAGAAATTGTATGGAGAGTCTAAGTGTCCAAATATGTGCATCAAAGGAGCATCACCCTATTGCACTTGAAGGAGGAGGACTTTGAAACTTTTGCAAATCAAGAGACTTGACACTGTATTCCATTGAAGCCTTGAAACCATTTTTGGAGCATAATCAAGGATCAGTCACTCTATTGGAGAGGGACTCAGATAAATAGCCATATTGGAAAACTCTATTATCAACTTGTATTTTTTCTTCTCTCTTCTATCTCTCTTTAATTTTTTTCATCACTTTATTATTGCTATGTTCATTTAGGCATTTCAATTACATTATTACGTTTTAATACCTTCGAATTAATCCTTTTAAATGTTAAGAAAACACATGCAATTGTCATAGATCCTAACATAGATCATGGTGTTAGCAACCACTTTAAAGTGGAGCATACATCGAAACTCATATTTCACTATGTTATTTTTGTATTCTTGTGGTGCATCATTTTCTTGGTGATGTCACTGGGTTTGATTTCCTTTGGGAATGTGATATTTCTTTGATTTTTGCTCTCTTGGAGACATTAGGGACAATGCTCCCTAAGAAGAGACCTTACATGAACTAAGAAAAATCCTTTGAATAAATCTTTACTTGCATTTTTTTCATAAGCTCAAAGTTTCATTTTGTGGCACCCTATTGAAGTTATCAGATGGATAGCTTTGGTATGGTTCATATGATGAGAAGCCTAAACAAGGGAATGACTATCATTTTATGGTGAGAAGATGATACAAAGGCATGACTTTCTCAGTAAGCCACCCTTTTTGGATACTCACCCAACTAATTTCCTAAAGTTTTGTTGCCTTTGATAGAGCATGCAGTTTTGGACAAACAACTAAGGCCTGAACCACATTGTGTTGGACAAACAGTCGAGGATTCATCTGCCCCTTTTCCTTTTTCTTTTTATTTCTTCTAGTCTTTGACATTATATGTGTGTGTATTGTGTCTTTCTTCTGCATATCATACACCTTGTGTGTGTCCCTTTTATCTTATGTTCTTTTGACATAGAATCTTGGACACTGGGGGCTTGGTCACCTCCTTTGATCTTTGTTATCCTATACCATCCACATTGGTACACTTGGAACCCTCTTGATGCAAATTTTTCTACTTTAGTGGGATTTTGACGCAAGGTCATCCTCTCACTAAAGTGGGGGATAAATATAGTGTAGAAAAATGCACTTGTTTACATTTTCACACTTTTTTGGGCCCTCCACACTAAAACTGGGCTTCTTTATGCCTTAATTGGTCCTAGTTTGCATCCACAAGGCTTATTAAATTCATTTTTTTAGGATAATCCCTACATTTCATAAATGAAAAATCATAATTCAATGTTTGAAGTTATGTGTTCCAAATTTGGTGATCTAGGACGCATACGCCACCTTGGGCATATGGATCTATGAACCCCAATCCTAAACCTACACAAACAAAAGAAGAAAACCCATTAGAAAGCTTATATGCAAGAAAAATCAAGGATTCCCCATGAAATCCATATACAATGCTCAATAATAGGAAAAATAAAGAACACACATAAAAGATAAATGAAAACACTTGATCCCATGGGGGAATTGGTGCCAATTGGTGTGTCGAAATTGGCACTTTCCAAAATCCTTTGTAAGCTTTGTGGTAATTTGTGGATGATTGAAGCTCCTTGATGAGATTTTTACATAACCTTGCTATGAAATCATGAAAATGATGAACACTTGATATAAAACGGATAAAGCTAGCTCTCAATGTGGAGAGAGTAGCTTTTCTCTAGATTGTGGATAATAGAATGAGAGGAAGAATCTCTCATTTATAGATTTCCAAATTGGAAAAGAGAGTGAAATTGAGCAATGTGGGATCATTCAACCCCCAATGGCCAAGTGCCACTTGTCAAGATGTGAATGGTTGAAGGCTATGCACATTTTGATCAAAGTGCCAATAAATGATATTAGGTGGAATTTCAAAATAGTGAAATAACATGTGAGAGGGAAAAAAAATGAATTTAATGCCACTTGGCTCAATGCATAAGGACGTGTGGGAGGAGTGAATACTTTGTTGGAAGGAAAAATCCACTTGGATTTGAATTCAAATTTGAAGGAATATTCCTCCTTTATTCCATGTTGAGAGAAAATAGGCAATTTAATAAATCAAAGTAATTGATTTATTGTGCAATTTGCATTCTCTAGAGAATGTGACACATGTATTAAGATTAAATTAATCAAAGTTTAATTAATTTAATGGGGAATTAGGAGATGTGACAATTTAGACTTAAATTTATGAATTAATTTAAATCAAATTGAGAGGAAGGGTTTAATTAAATAAAGGTTTTGATTTATTTAACTAAAGGGGATAATGTTAGATTAAATCAAATAAGATTTAATTTATTCAATTTATTCAATTTAATAAGAGGACTTTAGAGATTCAATTTAAATAAAATTAATTATTTAAATGAACATAGATAGAGGATTAATTAAATTAAATTGATTAATTTAATCAACAAGGGAGAAAGACCTTATTAGATAAATAATGATTTATTTAATTACAAGATGAAAAGTGTTGATAAGATGAGAGTATGATTCAGGAAGAAGCGATGTTAGAAATCAGGATCAAGTGTGTTGGTCATTTTTCCATGTCTATGGGATCCCACCTAGGTCTCAAGGCTTGATTTTAAACATTGCATTAAATTTAACATTTCTTGGATTTTGTGTCCTATGTTTAAGATATTGGGACTCATATGCCCCAACTAGCATATGAGTCTCACTTTAACTAGGACATATTTCAAATCAAATTCTTGGTGGGATTTTATTATCCTAGATGTGATGTCGGCTTGTAGTGTTGTACTTTCAAGAATTTTGTAATAAAAAAGTATAAATATAAGGTTATTTCATATAATTTCATTTAAAAATCTAAGAAATCCTAACAAGTAATCTAGAAATTTTCATGAGAAAGTGTGATCTAGAAATTCAAGTAGTCAAGAGCATTCAAGAGCAAGTTATCAAGCATTTGGAGCAGTATTCAAGAATCAAGCATCATATCAAAGTCATCATACATCATGTGTGTTTTTGAGCTAACATTTGTGATGTAGTTTTTCATGATTCAAGCAAGAATTCAAAGATATTATCTCATATCAAAATCAAGATTTGAGATCCACATCCATTGGAGCCATTTCACATAATTTTATAGCCTTTATTTCAAGGTTTTGGTGAGTTGCAACATTACATTTGTTCATTCATCATTCTTTCATGCTTTTCTATTTCATTTCAAGGTTTGATTACCAAACAGGGTTTGACCAAGGAAAACCCATATTCCCTAACACACCAACATTTTTCTCTCTTCATGTGTGATTGCAGATTTAGGTGAATTGGAGCTTGAAGATCCTTTGAAGACAAAGTTGCAAAATTTGTCAAAGTTGTCATCTTCACGAAATTCAAAAATTTTGGACTTGGAGATTAGACGAGACAAAAGCTATAGAAGATCACTCGAGGCTAAATTTTTTTTAGTAAAACCCTAATACTAGGACTAAATCACCCCTCTAGGCGATGAGTCCCAATATACCTCTTTTTTCTAGTTTTCTGTAGATCCTAATTTGTCAACAGAAGATTCTAGAATCTACCTAGATCCCAGTATTAGGAATAAATCGCCCAGCCTTGAATATGAGTCCTAGTACACTTTAGAAACAAGAGATTTTAGGGTTTTTAGATCTTCTTTAGACATCTTCTATCCTTTGGGTACTTTTTTATTTCTCTATTTCTAGTAATCTAATTTTTTGTTTTAAGTTTCTAGCATTTAGTGCATGATTGTATGCATTTCTCCTTTGAAGCTACATTTTAATGGTGAACCCCCCTTTTAATCACACCTAAGGAAACCCCCTAGTTCCTTCCCTCAAATGAGTCACTTGGTTGAGGGATCTTGGTTTCCTAATGAGCTAAAGAGTGAAATAAGTCCTCTTAGTTGCATCTCCTAAAAGGTGGAACCCTATTTCCTTTGGTTCAAGTCGAGATCGAGCGTTGAAGATCAAATGGTAATCGTGGTGCGTATGGTGAGACTAGATAAAGTGTGAGGTGACAGGAGTGGATGGTGACATGTGAAGACATGTGGCATCTGAAGATTGGTCAATATGTCAATTCACATCATTTTTGTGAATTGCATGATGTTGACAAGGATGATAGATGGTGTTAGCCTACCAGCCCACTGAAGATTTGGTGGGCCCATGTCTTTACCTCATGGGATAGCAGGCTTGTGACATGTGTCTTGGTCGAGTTTTGTCTTTAGCTCATAGGATAGTAGGATTGTGACATGTGTCTTGGTGGACCTTTCCCTATGTAAGCTGCATACAATGGAGATCAACATCAATCATTAAATGGATCTTTAATCCAACAGTTATGTTTCAACACTGGGTGATGAATGTGAATCAAAAAATAATGGAAGGAAAGTAGTAGATCAACATCTCAAGTTTAAATTGAAAGTCGTCAATGGCTACAATAGTGTGAACGAGGGTTTCAAATGCAAACTGACTCAATGAGAGAATTCAATTGGCTCAATCGCTCTAACTACCAATTTTAATCAGTGATGGTTTGATCAAATTAGTGACACAGATATGTAGGTGGTGAAAAATCAGATATTGATCTGATAAAGAGAATATGAATTAAATGAGACTAAAACCCTAGCCTTTAAGTAGCCCAAAAATAGAAAAATCTCTAAATCTCAATAAGTGTATGTGTGGTCTGATGGTTTAAATTTGTGGTAGAAGATAAGTAGCAAACCCTAGAAGAAGATCTATACTATGTGTAGATATCAAGGTGAATTTTGTAGGTTGATGAAGTACATGGAAGTGAAGATCAAAATTTGGCTAAGTGTGGAGTAGAGAATTGAGTGCATGCAACAAAGGATATTTTTGAGTCTCTTGAGGCTAATAGACAATGAACTAAAAAGAAAGAAAAGAAATAACTATACAGTGTGTGCATGATCTCTTAAGGAAAACAAATAATCTACTAATAGAAAAGGTGTAATAGAGTTGAGTGGTGTATCTGTGAGTCTTTTGAGGTGAACATAGAATGCACCAAAATAAAAAGGAGAGTACATAGGTTATGTGGATGAGTATAACCCAAACAAAAAGGTAGAAATTCTTAATCAGGGTTATCTCGAAGTGCATAACAAAGGAGGTGTAGATCAAAGAACAAAGTTGAAAAAGTTGCAACAAGGTGTTGAGTAGTTGTAAATTAGGTTGCAACATTGAAATACATTCTAGTGAACAAATTATAATAACATACTATAAATATGATTTAGTGGGTGCCATCAGATATATGGGTAGGTGGTTAGGGTAGGGAGTTGGTGCTTCCTTGGATTAGGTGCTCCTAAAATGAGGGGATCATTGTATCCTTAGGGTTGGTGCACTTAAATTTTGTAATCAGAAGATATTTATAGTGAGGTTGGATTAGGACAGTAGTTCCTAGCAAATATTATCACCATGGTTTTTCCAATCTTAGATTTTCCACATAAATATTTTGTTGTGAGTTATGTGTGTATATTTAATTCTCTGCATGTCATGTTTTAATCTACACAAAAAGGCTTAAAGTAATTAATCTATCTAAAGCATTAAAGAGTAGTATTTTTAAGAGCCAAATTTTAAAATGATCTAATGATTCATCCCCCTCTTAGTAGATTTTTGTGTTCCAACAATTGGTATTAGATTCATGGTTCCCTTGAATAAGCATAATCAACTTGGGTAGATCAAGGTAAAGTGAAAACAATGGCCAATCAAGAAATTTCTTCCACAAACAAGGCACCTCGATTTGATGGATTAGACTATGCTTTCTAGAGAATTTTGATGGAGACATATTTGGGATCCCTGGGATTTGATGTTTCGATGTGTATTAAGAATAATTATATTCCTCTTGCTACTTCTCCAACTGATGTTGCAGAGAAGAAGGATTATGAGAAAAATTCCAAAGAAAAGTATGATATACTCTATAGTTTGACAAGTTCAGTGTTTTTCAAACTAGTGAATTATCAAAACTGCACATGATGTTTTGGATAAGTTTAAAAACATTTATGAAAGGGGTTACAAGGTAAAGCTAGAAAAGTTGCAAATCCTTAGCGATAATTTTGAAGGTCTAAATATGAGTGAAGAAGAAAATATTGTAGATTATCTTCTAAGAGATGAAGAGGTAGTAAACTCAATTACAGGATTCGAAGAAGAAGTAAAAGAAATAGTCATTTTGCAAAAAGTTCTAAGGTCAATGAAAATAATGTATAACCCTAAGATCTCTACAATGGAAGAAGGAAGGGAAGTAGATAAACTCACTCTTGATGAATTGCATGGATATTTAACACATATGAGATGAGAATTGGAAATGTAGAACCATCTACAAGTGAAGTTGCATTCATTGCTACAAACAAAGAAAGAGTTGAAGCACCCAAGAAAGATAAGGGAGTAGCCTCTACATCAAAATATGAAGAGACCGATGAGGAAGAAGAAAAATTCATTAGAAGGCTATGGAGAGGCTTCCATAAGTATATAGGTAAGTTACCCTTCAAATGATTTGACTGTGGTAAAATAGGACACTTTGCTTCTAAATGCCCCTACAATAACAAGGATAACTCTGAACAAGAAAGATACATTAAGATGAAGAAACCCTGCTATCCTAAAAAGAAGAGCTTTGGAAAGAAAAAGAAGAACCTATACATTTAAGAGGAGAGTGACTTATCTGATGCTAGTGATAGTTCTGATGATGAACAAGATTGTGCTCTTGTAATGAAGGAAGATCTTGAGGAAAAAATTCTCTTTATGGCCAAAGACTCTACAAAATAGAAGCATGGTATGGGTAAACATCTTGGTGAAGAGGAAGCTAAAATAGATCTTGAGAGAGAACTCATCAACGCCTCCGAATAAATTGAAAACTTAAGAGATGAGGTTGAATGTTGGATAGGACAACTAAGAGGGGGGGTGAATCAGTTGAAACATATTGTAACCTTAAATTCAATTACCAAAACTAGCACATAAACTGATTAAGTGATTGACCATCAAATGCCAATGCACAAACACAATAACACTAGATTTACATGGAAAACCCAATGAGGGAAAAACCATGGTGAGGATTAACTCACACTATAGAGAATATCAAAACCGATTACAAAATGGCTCACTGCCTAAAATAAGGCTCACTGCTTGTGATAAGGCTCGTTGTCGCAGATAAGGCTCATTGTCTAAGATAAGGCTCACTGCTTGAGATAAGGATTCACTATCCAGACTCACTATCTATAGGGATACAACCTGAAGGGATCAATACAATAGAGATACAAATAAGACAAAGAAGACTTGTTGCACAAAGAAAAGAATCACAATGCAACATGAATTCTACCATAATCACCAATCAGCTTGCATGAATGATAGAGTTCACCTTCTGCTCATTGCATCCAAATAATCAATGTCAAGCTTCACACTGATCAACCACACACATAACTCACACACTTATAGAATAGTATCAAATTAGTGTCTACTCTTTCACTTATCTTTTTTTTTTTACGTACACTTTCCATTGCTAATACATTCTATATTTATACCATCTCCAACTTTGAAAAGATATAAAGTTAGCCATCCAACTATAAAATTAAAATTAGGTCAGCACCAAACATCCTTAGGGTGGAATTAGAATGAGGGTGACCCAAACACATGCTTCATCAACTTTGAAGATAATGCTTGACACACGGTCATCCAAACCTATGTAAAACACATAGATAAACTAAGATTGATACTTCCAAATTTTGAAACCATATTTAATAGAACTAAGGAAACACAAATCTAGAACCACAAAGAAAAATCTAGACCAACAACAATTATCTCAAACCTCATCCATAACATAGAAAAATATAGTTCACAAGTACTGAACCAACATCCTCAATAGTTGAATACCTACAATCTTCTTTTAATATAATTTTCTCAATATCCTTAACATATACAATCAAAAACAACTAGTAGATAACCAAGTGGTTAGTTGACATCAAAGAAAAACTTTCATTCCTCTTTCCATTCTTGCAATAGTTGAATACCTTATAAAGGAGAATAAGTGTTTAAAGGAGATTGATAAGGTAGAAAAATATCTTGAGGAATCCAATAAGATGGTAGTTAGTCTGAAAAATTCAAGTGGAGGAAACCAAAAGAATCGAAGAGGTTGTAAAATCTAAATTAGAATCTGAAGTGGATAGATGTATGAAGCTTGAGGCAGGAGAAGTTTCCTTAAGAAAATATTCGGAAAAGGCTAGAGAATAAATATAGAAAGGTATGAAACTGAAAGGAGGCTTAGATATTCTTGATGGAGTTTTGAGCACACAAAAGCCTACTAACAAAGATTAATCAGGTTTAGAGATTGAGAAAGGGAAAAGCACATTTATGGATACTTTTGTAAAGCTATATGAAAGATTTAGAGAAGGATAAATTCCAGTACAGATGATGAGGAGAGATGCAAGGAAGGTACCACTGAAAAGGAAAGGAATACCACTGAGATGAACAACGTTGAAGAGCAGAATAAGCCAGTTGCAAACAAGAATAATATTCAATCAGCTCCTGACCTACAAAAGAAGAAGTAGAACAAAAGAATAACTAATTTTGATGGATTCACAAGGGTGAGAGACCTAAGGAAACCAAGAAAAAGAAGACCCCCTGATCCAGTTCAAGAACAAAATATGATCAATTACTCCTCATACTTCTATAGGTATTTCTATACTTGTAATCAATCTGGTCACAGTGATAGAGAATGTAGAGTAGTTCCTAAAAGGAGTACAAAATTTGTAAGCAACAATCCATTTGCTCCTTTGGTAGATATGAATGTAATGTGTTAAAATTGCAAAAAAATTGGTCATTTGGAAATAAATTGTAGAAAAAAATTCATAAGACCAAATGTACAAAATGAGAAAAATGAAAACACACCATCTAAAGAAAACAAGGAGTCTACTTCTCTTGAGAAGAAGGAAGAAAACCTAAGAAGGTGTGGAATGAAAAAGAGAAGATTCCCACGCAATCAATGATTGAAAAAAGGACTCTCCATGCCAAAAATAAAAATTTGTGGGTGATAGATAGTGGCTACTCTAAAAAAATGACTAGTGATAAAAGAAAATTCATCTAACTCAAGAAATTTAAAGAATGATCAATCATCTTAGATGAAAAATTTGCAGTGAATATTTGTGGTAAAGGAAAATTGAGCTTAGATGGTAAAAATCCTACTAAAGATGTCCTATATGTTGAAGGACTGAAACACAACCTACTAAGTGTAAGTCAAATGTGTCACAATGGTTATAAGGTCACATTTAATTTAGAAGGTTGTAAGATAAGGAAGGATGGAAAAATAATTGCACAAGTATTTAGAATAGATAGCAATCTTTACAATCTCTATGAATTTAAAGGTCAAACCTGTTTGATAGGTCAAGCAGATGAGAGTTGGTTGTGGCATCAAAGATTGAGGCATGTAAACTTTGATAATTTAGTGAAAATAAGCTCAAAAAATATGGTAAGGCACATGCCTAAGATAACTAAGCATGCAAATATCATTTGCAAAGAATGTCAGCAGGGAAAAAAAACAAGGGTTAAGTTTCAAATAAAAGAATATTCAACCACAAAACCATTGCAATTGGTTAAAATTTATTTATGTGGACCTACAAGAACAAGAGGAAAGAAAGGTGAAAAATATTTCATGATTCTAATTGATGACTATAGAAGAATGGCATGGGTAACCTTCTTAAAGGAGAAGTCCGAAGTATTTGAAAAGCTCAAGATATTTAGGAAGATGGTTGAGAAGGACATTAGGAGAATAATTAAGTGCTTAATATTAGATAGAGGAGGAGAGTTAACATCAAGTGAATTTATTGAGCATTGTGAAAACCATGGAATTAAGAGACAATATTCTGAACCTAGAACTCCACAAAAAAAGGGAGCAATTGAAAGAAGGAACATAATGGTTAAAGATATGGCTAGAGCAATGTTGAGTGAGTCAAAAGTGGTGGATAAATTTTGGAGAGAAGCAGTTCATACTACAGTTCACATACAGAATAGGGCTCAAATAAGAGCAAACAATGCTTAAAAACCCTATGAACTATGGTACTGTAGTGTAGGAAAACGCATACCCCTGAATTTTCACACTTGTTTGGTCCCTCCTTGCTTTATTTATCCTTTTTTATGTCTTAATTGGTCCTATTTTGCATCCAAAAGCCTAATAAACAACATCTTTTTATATCTAATCCCGACAATCATCAAAGGAAAAATGATCATTTAATGATTTTGTTTGTGTGTCCCTGATTTTTGGGTCAGGACTAAAATGCCACCTAGGGCATCTTAGACCCCCAAAGGTCTTGGGACCCTGATTTTGAATACACCTGAAAAGGTCACTTTTTGGAGTCTATGCCTCAAGATTTGAGCCTCAATACTAAGACACCACCTAGGGTGTCTTAGTCCTCCTTGGCATATTTTTTAGGATTTAATTTCAAATTCTGGTGGGATTTAGCCTCCTTTAATTAATTTTTTCCTATATCGGCTTGGTGTGATGTAATTTTGCGCTATTAAGCATACATAAGTATAAATACAAGGTTCATTCACTCATTTTTAGAATAAGCATGATATGCAAGAGCATAATAAACATCCAAGCATTCAAGTATTTATCCAAGAGAATTCAAGAGCAGTTCTTCAAGCATTTTGGAGCCATCAACAAGATTCAAGAATCATATCAAAGGCTATTCTTGCATCATGTGTATTTTTGTGCAAATATTTGTGATGTAGGGTTTTGATTCAAGCTAGCAATTCAAGCAAGATCTATCAAAGCATAACATTAATTAAATGTCTACATTCAAGCTAGCCACTTCACACAAATTTGAAAACTTTACAACAAGGGTTTAGTGAGTTGTAGCACTGCATGTTGTTCATTCATCATTTCCATCCATTAAACCATTTCATTTCAAGGTTTAATTACCAAGGGGTTTGACCAAGGCAAACCCCCATTCACTAACAATCGACAATTTTTTCCTCTCTTGCATGCTTCTGATTACAGATTTAGGTTGAAGACTTGATCATTTGGAGTGAAAGATTACAAAGTTGCAAAGTTGCATTAAAAAAAATTCATCTTCATGAAAACTCACCTACATGTGAAATCCAAAAAAATTAGAACTTGAGAACTGAGATGAAGCAAGTGTGAACCTTGGAGATGAGGATCACATTTAGAATTTTTAGAAATCTAGAATGGGACTAAGAAAACACCTACGGCATCTTAGTCCTCGATTTATTTTTAGAGATTCTTTGAGATTTTGTTTTGAGATCCAAAGATTATGCATTTGCCCCAAAAAATAGCAACGAGACTAAGACAACAGTAAGGGCATCTTTGTCCTCCATAACATATTTTGACAGCTTCTTTGCATTCCCAAAATCCTAGTTACATCTCCAAACTTCCTAGGCACACACATCATATCTTTTTGTTGCATAATTTCATCATTTGCATCCCTCATTTAGCTTGCATAACTAGATTTTGTAGGTTGAATTCTTACTTGTCTTTTCCAAGAATTTTCCTAGTGGAAACCCCTAAAAGTTGAAAGAACCCCCTTCCTAGGTCCTCCTAATTGAGAATTGACTCACCTTGTGAGTTTGATATTCAATCCAATTAGGGTTCTTAGGACATTATTGAATGACCTAGAGGAATAGGTGGCCATTCCCTCACCTCATTTTTCTACGGTTCATTTTGGTGAACATCTAGGGTTTCTCATATTTAGTGAAAGTGCATCTAAGGTTTCTCACATTTGCATTAGTTAAAGTGCATATAGGTTATATTTTTTCTTTCTTGCATCATCTTATCTCATTGAAAAACTGAAAAAGTGCATTGGTAATCATTCCAATTTCATTTAGAAACATTGTTATTACATCAAAAAATAGAAAAAGTGCATTCAAATTTGCATTCAATTATTTGTTATTAGTTACTTTTTCTTGCATCCATTTTCATATTTTTGTATTTCCAAACATCAGATCCCTGAATATACAACCTATGAACACTGTAAAAAACTTAGGATTTGTTGTTTTTCTGACAAAAACCTCTGCTAGGACTAAAGCGGCCTTCCTGGCGTCTTAGTCCCTCTCAGGGTTTCTTGCTCAAAATTTTGTCTGATTTGTGTGTTGTTTGTTCCAGTTCTTGGAACCTCCAAATTCCTTTGGTAGGACCAATATTCCCTTACTAGAATCTTAGTCCCAATTGAGTTTGAAGTTGTAGTTTCCAAGGTTTAAATTTTATTTTCTACATTTTTGTTTGTTGTCATTGGTTATCTATTTCAGTGGGTTGAATTTTTGTTACATGAATTTCACTAAATCTAGTTTAAAGTGATTAATTTCATGTATTTCTCAATTCCAAATTTTCATTTACAACATTGTATCCTTTAGATCATTGCATATTATAATCAGCAAATTACCTTGTTTGAAATCTTAAAATTGCATTTACACATTCCATTTTGGGCCTTTAAATTGCATTTTTATTTTGCATATATTACTATTCAAAAAAATTAGTATTTATCATTTCCAAATTTGCAAATACAAATTTAGTCAATAAGCATGTTAATCATCATTCAATTCATTCCCTAGTTATGAGAGTCTCTTAGCATAAGAGATTGAAAATGGTGATGCTTGCCTTAAACCTACACCCCTTCTTATCTCTCTTATTTTTGGGAATTATGTGATAGAAGATGTTGCAAGCATAGGCAATCATGATGATCACAATTTTTCTTCTCCTAATACCTCTCCTTTTAGAGACAAAGGTATCTTGGTGAAAGAAAATACAATCATTGAGAATCGCGAAGGTCTTTCTTGTTCTTCTCCTCATCCCCCTTGGGAAGATATTATAGCACAAGAGAATGAGATCATATACACATTCCTAAAAATAACCTTACCTAGCCTCCATTCATCCCTTGCTTATGATATTTTCCTAGTTAAAGAGGATAAAAACATAGATAAACATGAAAATCACATATATTCCTCTCCTACTTGCGAAGGCAATACTATGATTGATGAGAATATTATGTATTTATCTTCCCCTATGGAAAACCTTATTTAACAAGAAATTATAGTCACTGATAACTCCCTTTCATGTGATGAATTCATTGAAGAAGAACCAACCTTTGAATGTCACGAACATTTAGTTTGTAGTTCTCCTAAAAACTCTCCCCCTTTGGAAGATATCATGGTGCAAGGAAATGAAAACATTGACAAAATTAATTCCTTAGATGAAGATGATAAAGTAAAATTAGACTCCTATTCACTAAGAGATCATGAAAATAAGGATAATTCTTTTGAGGTTATGCACATTAGATACCTGTTAGAGTACTCTCTCGATCCTAAACTTATCATTTATCCACCCTCTCAAAAACCACAAGTTCAAAACAAACCTGTCCTTATCCTCAAACCACCTAAGAACAATGTTTCACAACAACCAAGTTATAATATATTTTCTCATACATACAACACTAGGAATAATCTACAACCAAGACAAACACCTTCAACATCCATATCATTACCTAACCCTATCTTGCCTAGTGCCCCTTATTTTCCTTCACAAAGTGGAAATGAGTATGATCTTGTTGAACAAATTAAGAATACTCCAACAAAGATATCCCTCTAGTACTTGATTCAAAATTCACCTAACTATCACACTATGCTTCAAACTACCTTATAATAAATTCCTATCCCTTATAATACACAACTAAATGACATATCAGCCATGATTCAAAGAATAAATGCTAACATTGTTTGCCACCAAAGTGAGCTCTCTACTTTGGAAGTACAAAAACAATATGATTATTTCATGATAATAGAAAGATACAATATCATAGGAATAAAAGGGACCCTTGTTGATAATGGTGTAGCCTTAAATGTGTGTAGTGCAAGCCTTTTGGATAATCTTGGTGTTGATAAATAAAAAATTCAACCTAACTCTTTATCTATTAAGGGATTTGAAAATTTTGGTAAACAAGCACTTGGAGTGATCACTTTACCTATTATAGTTGGAAAGGCTACCTTAAAAACCCGTATTCATGTTATGCCTCTTCATCTTTCATATAATATTATTTTGGGAAGGTCATGGATTCATGAGATGAATGCGGTGCCTTCTACCCTTCATCAGAAAATGAATTGTGTCTACAACAACAAAGTGTATACATTGGACACTGATAATGAGCCTTATAGTGTATTACAACTCAAGAAAAACAAGGAATTTCCTTTGAAAACATTGACACCAACTACACAAGTAGAACCCATGCAAGAACAACAAAAAGATAGATGTCCCAAACCCTTCAATAATATCACTAGATGATTCAAGATCATTGAATTTCAAACAAAAATTCATGGGAGAATACAAGATCTTTGATCAAAATCTCAAAGACAGGATTCCCTTACTATTGTCTTAGTCTCATTGCTATTTTTTCGGAGTAGATACAAAATCTTTGAATCTTCAAACAAAATCTCAAAGAATCTTTGAAAAGTACCTCTAGAAGGACTAAGATGCCCTAGGTGGCATATTAGTCTCGTTCTGGATTTCTGAAAACTTTGAATGTGATCCTAATCTCCAAGTTCTTCACTTGCTTCCTCTCAGATCTTAGGTTCTAGAACATCCAGATTTGACCTATATGTGAGTTTTTGTGAAGATGATAACTTTGCAATGCAACTTTTCAATATTGCACTCCAAATGATCTTCAAGTATTCAACCTAAATCTGCAATCACAAGCATGCAAGAGAGGAAAAAATTGTTGATTGTTAGTGAATGGGGGTTTTCCTTGGTCAAACCCCTTGTTGGTAATTAAACCTTGAAATGAAATGGAATAATGGAGGGAAATGATGAGTGGACAACATGCAATTATACAACTCATCAAACCAATTAGGTGGGGGAATTCCCACCTATTTCTCTTGGTCATTCAATAATGTCCTAAGAACCCTAATTGGATTGACTATCAACCTCATAAGGTGAATCAATTATAAATTAGGAGGACCTAGGAAGGGGGTTCTTTCAGCTTTTAGGGGTTCACCCCAAGAAAATTCTTGGAATTGACAAATAAGCATTCAACCTACAAAACCTAGTTATTCAAGCTAAATGAGGGATGCAAATGATGAAATTATGCAACAAGATAGGATGTGCACATACCTAGGAAGTGTGGAGATGTAACAAGGATTCCAAAAATGCATAGAAGCTATCAAAATATGTTATGGAGGACAAAGACACCCTTACTGGTGTCTTAGTCCCATTGCTATTTTTTGGGGTAGATGTGGAATCTTCAGATCTCGAAACAAAATCTCTATGAATCTCTGAAAAGTACCTTTGGAAGGACTAAGACACCCTAGGTGGCATATTAGTCCCATTCTAGATTTTTGAAAACTCTAAATGTGATCCTAAGCTCCAAGGTCTGCACTTGCTTCCTCTCAGATCTCTGGTTATAAAACTTTTGGATTTGACCTGTAGGTGAGTTTCTATGAAGATGACAAATTTTTAATGCAACTTTGCAACTTTTCAATTTTTCACTCCAAATGATCTTCAAGTCTTCAACCTAAGTCTACAATCACAAACATGCAAGAGAGGAAAAACTTTTTAATTGTTAGTGAATGAGGAGTTTCCTTGGTGAAACCCCTTGTTGGTAATTAAACCTTGAAAAGAAATGGAATAATGGAGGGAAATGATGAATGAACAACATGAAATGTTACAACTCACCAAATCATTGTTGTAAAGTCTACAAACTAGTGTGAAATGGTTGCAATGGATGTACATCTTGAATAAATGGAATGCTTTGATAGATCTTGCTTGAATTTCTTGCTTAAATCAAAATCCTACATCACAAATTTTAACACAAAAACACACATGATGCAAGAATAGCCTTTGATATGATGCTTGAATCTTGATGATGGCTCCAAAATTCTTGAAGAACTACTCTTGAAATCTCTTAGATGAATACTTGAATGCTTGGCTGCTTATTATGCTCTTGGATATCTTTCTTATTATGGAAATGAGTGAATGAACCTTGTATTTATACTTATCTATGATTAACATCCTGAAATTACATCACACCAAGCTGACATAGGAAAATATTAATTAAAGAAGGCTAAATCCAACTAGAATTTGAAATTGAATGTTGAAAATAAGCCAAGGAGACCTAAGACGCCCTAGGTGGTTTCTTAGTCCCGAGGCTCAAATCTTGGGGCATGGACTCCAAAAAGGGACCTTTTCAGGTATATTCAAAATTAGGGTCCCAAGATGGGGTACTAAGATGCCCTAAGTGGCCTTTTAGTCCTGACCCAAAAGTCAAAAACACACAGACAATCAATAAATGATAATTTTCCCTTTGATGATTGTTAGGATTAGCCAAAAAAAGATGTAGTTTATTAGGCTCGTGGATCCAAAATAGGACAAATTCAAACATAAAGAAGGATAAATAAAGCAAGGCGAGCCTAAACAAGTGTGAAAATACAAGGGTATGCATTTTCCTACACTAAATATAGTGATATGATTGTGAAATATTTTGTTAATGTCAATGTCATCACGTAAAACACTAATGATTTGAATTTTTTAGATTTTACACCCTCTTGTAAAGGAGAGAAAAACATTTCGCAATATAAAGAGTCTTGTGTAAGTATGAACCCTTGTACTAAGCAAGAGATATCTTTACTGCAAAATAATGAAATATCCTCTACTTTTGATCGAGAGTATCTTGTCGAGATTCCTCCAAGATCATTTGATATCCCTCCATCCAAGAACATTAAATAAATTTTACTACAAACATTAATTTTGTGCATTATATAGTTCATGGTCATTCTACTAATGAATGTAAGGTTTTGAGTAATAAAATTCAACATCTTAAGGAGTGTGGTGCTCTTCCTTTTGTTGAAGCACCTAATTCCTCTAATTGATATTGATTTTCACTCAAGCATGTTTTTCATCAATCATTTTGGCTCATCCTTATCTTCCACTAAGTGGGGGCAAGGAACTAGGTAGCCTTGTCCTCGTATGTCACTTTTTGTCTCTTTTGGCTAGTTGACCACCTTTCATGAACATATAAGAGTAAGCTTGGGATGTGGATAACATTCCTTGAGTTGGCTCACATGTGACATACTGAGTTATACATTTTTGGGGGAGACCCTTCCCTTCTCATGACGTAGCTTATTGGAAACATATGACTTGACACAGGGATTTTTGAATAAGCCTCTCATGTCTTCTTCTACTTTAAAGTAATTTCTCACAATAATGGTGTTAGCAACCACTTTAAAGTGGGGGCATAATTTGGCATGATTTCATTTGCATTTTTTTGTATGTTCCTTGTGTGATTTCCTTTCTTCTTGCGACATGTCCTTTTCTTGGTGGTGTCATTGGGTTTGAATTCCTCCAAGAGCGTGATATTTCCTTGTATTCTCTTGGAAACATTAGATACAATATTCCTTAAGATGAGATATTTTTCTATTGTCCTCTCTTGGAAACATTGGGTATGATGTTCCCTAGGATGAGACCCTGTATTTATCCTCTCTCAGATACATTAAGCACGATGTCCCCTAATATTAATACCTCGCATGAACAAAGAAAAATCCCTTTGAACATCCCTCTTTATTTTTGTGTTGTGTCTTGTGCCTTATTAAAGTCATAGAGGTATGGCTTTGATATGGCCCCTTAGGGCTCACCTAGTGAACAACTAGCTTCATCAGCCCTTGTAAGCATGCATTTTTCCTTTTGTCCTTATCATATTCATGGGCATACGAATTTTATATGGACTTCCTGTGGCTCACCTAGTGGACACCTAGCTTCACTAGCCATTTTTGTTTTTCCTTTTTCTTTGATGGTGTATGTTTGCAATCTGATTATGGCTTTATATATCATTCGCATGTGTGTTACTTTATGCCTATGTTGGTTTGTCATAAGATCTTGATCTTGGGGGCTTCACCACCCTCTTGGTTATTCTCATCCTATCTTACTATCATTTGTATATTTGAACCCCTCTTGATTGTGTGGTTGTCTACTTTAGTGTGAGTTTGAAGCAAGTTAATCCTCTCACTAAAGTGGGGGCTAAATGTAGTGTAGGAAAATGCATACCCTTATATTTTAACACTTGTTTAGGCCTACATTTCTTTATTTATCCTTCTTTATGTCTTAATTGGTCCTATTTTTCATCCATAATCCTAATAAACTACATATTTTTCTAGATAATATAGACAATCATCAAAGGGAAAATGATCATTTAATGATTTTGTGTCCCTGATTTTTGGGTCGAGACTAAAATGCCACCTAGGGCGTCTGACTCTGATTTTGAATACACCTGAAAAGGTCTCTTTTTGGAGTCTGTGACCCGATATTTGAGTGTCGAGACTAAGACACCACCTAGGGTATCTTAGTCCTAGGTGCTGGCAAGAATTTGAGTCCACTTTTTGGCCATTTAGTAGAAGTGTTTTCCCTGATTTTTAAAGTTTGACACATTTGACCTTAAAATTTGAAGCACTTAGAGATGGAATCTTGAAAAAAGTCATTAATCATAAAATGTAGTGCTCGGAGTCTAGTTTCTAAATATGTAATTTATTTCAATACCTAGATGATACAAATTGATTTTCAATAGCCATTTCTAAAAACCACCATTTAAAAGTCACTTTTTTTACCATACCATGCATGTCTACGTCATCCATATTTTGACCTAAATAATCATAATTTTCTAAATAATTTTGAGAAAATATGTGTAACTCACTGAAGCACACTTTCCATATTTTTGTATAATTTTTTATTAATTTTTTTTTTTGTTAATTTTTAACCGGCCATATTTGGTGTTTTGGAAAATTGTCGTGTACATCATGCATAAGTTGACCTAAGCTTATCATTTTTTTATTTTAAAAAAAAAAATTGAATCGAATTTTCTAAAGTACGCTTTTGTGCAATTCGTTCATCAAAATATTATGTTGATAAAATTTTTATTAAAATATTAAAAAACCGCGATAATTCAAGTTTATGGACCTATTTCATCATAAATTAATTAAAAAATAAAAAATTAATCCAATTTTAAATATATATATATGGAATCTACATTGTCTCATCTATAATGGGTTTTAATTTTGTCAAAAATATTTGCAAAAAAGGTCTTCAAACATATGCCCAAAGTTGTTATTTTCTTGTGGCATTGCCAAGACCTTCAACTTATAGGTCAAACTAGGTCCAAGGCTTAGGTTTGGGTGCCTAATCCTTTTCCCTAACTGAAAAAAAAAGAGCAAAAACTCGACCAAAAATCATTTTTTTTTAAACAGCTAAAACGGGACCCCGTTTCATAAAAATATACATTTTTTATACTTGAATGAAATAGGATCCCATTTCGAAAATGAGATCCCGTTTCATAAAAATATACATTTTTTATACTTGAAAGAAACAGGATCCCATTTTGAAAACAGGATACCGTTCTATAAAACAAGATCACATTTTACAAAATAGGATCTCGTTTCTTAAAAGTTAAAAAAAATAAAAATAATAATAATGAAATGGGATGCTAAAAAATGGGATCCTGTTTTAAAATAGGTTGTTAAAAACTAGGATCCCATTTAAAAATGGGCCATTAAAAAATAGGATCCCATTTTTTAATAGTCCATTTTTTAGCAAGTCATTTTAAAACGGGATCCCGTTTTCGGCTCAGGACCCCGAACATAAACGAGATCCCGTTTATTAAAAAATGGGATCTAGTTTTCTTGAGGCCGATTTCAGATTTTTTTCTCAGGAAAAAACTTCCACATTTCGTGGACTCATCTTCTTGCTTTTACCCTCCTCCTTAGCTTATTTTTAGGATTTAATTTCAAATTCTTGTGACATTTAGCCTTCTTTAATTAATGTTTTCCTATGTCAGCTTAGTGTGATGTGATTTCAGGATACTAAGCATAGATAAGTATAAATACAAGGTTCATTCACTCATTTTCATAATAAGCAAGATATGCAAGAGCATAATAAGAATCCAAGAATTCAAGTATTCATCCAAGAACATTCAAGAGTAGTTCTTCAAGCATTTTGGAGCCATCATCAAGATTCAAGCATCGTATCAAAGGCTATTCTTGCATCATGTGTGTTTTTGTGCTAACATTTGTGATGTATGGTTTTGATTCAAGCAAGAAATTCAAGAAAGATCTATCAAATAATTCCATTGATTCAAGATCTACATTTGAGCTAGCCACTTCACAAAAAATTTCAAACTTTACAACAAGGGTTTGGTGAGTTGTAACATTGCATGTTGTTCATTCATCTTTTCCTTCAATTATTCCATTTCATTTGAAGGTTTAATTACCAACAAGGGGTTTGACCAAAGCAAACCCCCATTCACTAACAATCAACAAGTTTTTCCTCTCTTGCATGCTTGTGATTGCATATTTAGGTTGAAGACATGAATATCATTTGGATTGCAAGATTACAAAGTTGCAATGTTGCATTACAAAGTTGTCATCTTCACGAAAACTCACCTATAGGTCAAATCCGGAAGTTTCAGAACCCGAGCTCCGAGAGGAAGCAAGTGCAAACCTTGGAGCCCGGGATCACATTCAAAGTTTTTAAAAATCTAGAATGGGATTAATATGCCACCTAGGGCATCTTAGTCCTCCTAGAGGTATTCTTTAGAGTTTCTTTGAGAATTTGTTATGAGATCCGGTGATTTTGCATATTCCCTAAAAAACAACAACGGGACTAAGACAACAATAAGGGCATCTTTGTCCTCCATAGCATATTTTGACACCTTCTTTGCATTTTTGAATCCTTGTTACATCTTTAGACTTACCAAGTACACACATGCTATCTTCTTGTTGCATAATTTCATTATTTACATCCCTCATTTAGCTTGCATAACTAGGTTTTGTAGGTTGAATGCTTATTTGTCTTTTCCAAGCATTTTCTTGGTGTTGAACCCCTATAAGATGAAAGAACCCCCTTCCTAGGTCCTAATTGATAATTGAATCACCTTGTGAGGTTGATGGTCAATCCAATTAGGGTTCTTAAGACACTATTGAATTACCTAGAGAAATAGGTGGGCATTCCCCCGCCTCATTTTTCTACGATTCAAGTACAACAAGTTTGCATTTTTCAAGTATTGCAAGGTGTTTGGTAGAAAATGCTACATCAAGAGAGAAGATAAAAAATTGGGCAACTTTGATTCTAGATGTGATGAAGGGATATTCCTAGGATATTCCATGCAAAGAAAAGCTTACAAATTCTATAACAAGAGGCTACAAAATATTTTGGAAAGAATTAATGTCAAGATTGATGAGAACAACAAACATGTCAAATATGATAAGAATAATTTGAAGAGGAATCAAATGGTGAAGAAGATGCAAAAAATGAAGAAGAAAAAGAGGAGAATAAAAAATCACCTGCTAAGTATTTCCAAAAGAATCACCCTGCAGATTAGATTATTGGTGATAAGAATGAAGGTGTACAAACAAGAAGAAGACTTGCCAAGAGCAAGGAACAAGTAAATTTTTCTCTCTTGTCACAAATTGAACCTAAAAGCTACACTGAGGCCAAAAAGGATGAGATTTGGATAAGGAAATTGGAGAAAGGCTAAATCAGATTGAGAAGAACAAGACATGGGAATTTGTTCCTAGACCCCCCCCAAAAAAATGTAATTGGCACAAAATGGATTTTTGGAAACAAACTCAATGAAGAAGGTATCGTTGTAAGAAATAAGGAAATATTTATGTGCAAGGGGTATGCACAAGTTGAAGGTATTGACTTTGAAGAAACATTTGCACCATATGCAAATTAGAATCAATAAGAATGTTTCTTGCATTTTTCAGTTTACAAAGGATTCAAAGTTTATCAAATGGACGTTAAATCTACATTTCTTAATGAAAAAGTATAAGAGGAAGTCTACATAGAATAAATACAAGGTTTTCAACTATCAAAAGAAGAATATTAAATTTACAGATTGAGAAAATCACTATATGGTTTAAAGAAAGGTCCTACAACATGGTATTCAAGGTTGGACCAGTATGTGCAACAATAAGGATTCAAGAAAGGGTGTGCAGACAATCATTTGTATTTTAAATCTAAAGGTGAGAACATGATTATTGTTGTGGTTTATGTTGATGACATCATATTTGGTTGTAGTAATCACAAAATGTGCAAAGTTTTTGCTACCCATTGTGAATGGTGATACTAGACCTGCACAAACACAAAGAACAAACACACAATTAGTCCAATATGCAAGTTAGAAACAACATTCCTCATGAAATCCATTTGAAACATGAAAACAAGAAATAATAAGAAGAACACAATAAAAAAAGCTATTAAATCCTATTTAAATGATCAAACTCTCAATCCCGTGGGGGAATTGGTGCCATTTTGATGTGGAAAATGGTCATTTCCCAATTCCTTGCAAGCTTGATGATAAATGGTGAAGATTTGATGCTCCTTGGTGAAATTTATCCATAACTTAGCTATGAAAATATGAAAAATGGATGAAAATGGATAAAGATGGGTGGAGATTTCTCAAAACTTGAAGACAGTAATGTTGCATGAAGTTGTGGATCAAAAATGCCTAATATTGTGGATCCAAAATCCAAATGAGAGCCTTCTATTTATAGAAGAGAATGATGGAGAAAGAGGAAAAATGGATGAATGTGGGATAAAAGACTAACCAATAGAAAAAGGCCACTTGTCAACATGTGAGTGGACAAAGGTGGAGCACATTTTGATGAATGTGCACATAAATGCTATTAGGTGGATATTTGAAATTGATAAAATGACAAGTTGCCAGGGGGAGAAAGGAATGGAGTTAATGTCACTTGTCTCAAGGAAAAGGACATGTAAGAGGCTTTTAATGCCTTGTAGGATGTACACACCCTTTTGGAGGGATTTTTGAATTTGAAGAATATTCCCTCTTTGATGCCATGTTGGGAGAAAATAAGAGATTTAGTAAATCAAATAAAATGATTTACTTGTGCAAGTTACAAAAGCTAGAAGATTTGAGGGATTAAGATTAAGATTAATCAGGATTTGATTAATTTAAAAGGAGATTAGCTGACGTGACAATTTGATTTAGATTTTTGGATTGATTTAAATCAAAGTTGAGAGGAATGTGAATTTAGAGTTATTTAAATATAGTTTAATCTATTTAATTAAAGAGAATGGTGTTAGTTTTAAATCAAATAAATATGAAATTATTTAATTTAAATGAGATGACTTTAGAGATTAATTAAATAAAATGAATTATTTAATTAAAAGAGGGACTATAGGATTAACTAAACAAAATGATTTATTTAATTAATAGAATATGATGACTTAATTAGATAAATTTTATTTATTTTATTAAGAGATGAAATATGATGAATTTAATTAAATAAAGATTATTTAAATAAATGATTAGCAGAGGAGATGATTCAGGATGAACTGGTGTCAGTAAAATAAGGATCAAGTGTATAAGATCAATCTGTATATTTGTCGTGTCTACACCCATATGCAAAATGAATTTGATATGTCAATGCTACGAGAATTATTGTTTTTCCTTGGTTTACAAATTGTACAAAATGATAATGGTATATTTTTATCTCAAACTACGTATGCTAAGGAAATGCTTAAGAAATCTAGAATGGGGGATACTACATTAGTTAGTACCCCAATGATAACTGGTTGTAAATTGAGTAAATCAGATGAGTCATCAAATGAAAATAAAACAATGTATATGCTAATGATCGGAAACTTGTTGTATTTAACTGCATAAAGACCAAATATTATGTAAGCAATATATATGGTAGCAATATTTCAGACTCCTGTAAAGGAGTCTCATGTCAACAAAGTGAAAATATGAAATAAAGAAAATAGGTGTTCCACCTTTTGGGAGGTGAAACAAAAACTAGGGTTTAGGGACCTAGACCAATTTTCTTCAAGTTTCATTCAAGGAAACCTTAGATATCTCAATCCAAGGATGGAATGAGGGAAAGAGATCTGCTAAAGGTTGTCTTAGGGTGTGATTAATGACAAAAAGGGGGTTCACCACCAAGCAAGGGCTTGAAAATACAAGAAATATAAATGATGAAAGTATCATTTAAACTTGACTAAATGACCAAGGAAATGAAATTGAAATGTAGAATAACGAACTCAGAATGAGTAGAGGTGCTCCTGGAAGAAGGATGATCTCAAAAAAATCTCTCCAAAAGCCTAAAATCTTGCTATTTGATGCCCACTAGGACTCATATGCCAGTCTGGGTGATTTAGTCCTAGACTAGGGTTTTTGTATGAAAATTAGAATTTGTCAGTAACTAATTTGAATCTCCTAAAACCTGGATAATGTCAGTATTGGGACTCATATGCAACAAGTGGCGATTTAGTCCTAGTATTAGGGTTTTGCTAAAATTTTGGTATTCTCTAGTGATCTCCTGTAGCTTCCTTCCTTCCAAATCTTTGAGTTGGAAACCCTGATTTGCAACCTATAGATGAATTTTTATGATCTTGCAATGTATATGGTAACTTGAGAACTTATCTCCAATCTTGTAACCTTGTCTTCAAAGGATCTTTAATCTCTAGGACACCTAGATTTGCAATCACATGTAGAGAGAGAGAGAGAGAGAGAGAGAGAGAGAAACTCATTGATTGTTAGGAAATAGGGGGCTGCCTTGGTCAAACCCTATTTAGGTAGTTAAACCTTATGATGAAACAATGAAATATGAACATGAAACATAAAATATGAAACATGAATGATGATACCTTGAATGATGTCTTGTAATCTAAATCAGCAATCTAACATTAAGTGTCCATGTAGATTGCAAGTCTTGATCTTGGATTACATGTGGAACAATGCTTAACTTGGATCTTGAATGCTACATTACAATACTAGCTCAACAATATGCTTGATGTACAACGTGTTTGACATGGTGATAGATCTTGAATATCTGCAACAAATGATGAAGAAATCTACCCTTAAATGCCTTAGAAATTCTCTTGAATACTCTATGATGCTCTTGTAAAGTCTTAGGATGCTTAACTTTTGATAGCTTAGGTTGATATCATGAATTCTTAGTGAAATAATGATTAGAAACCTTTTTTATATAGGCATTCCATCTGACTTACCATTTATTAGATCCCAAATACTGACATTCATGAAATTTGAATTCAAAACCCTGATTTCCCACTCAAAACCCTAATAATGGGTCAAATGGTGTATAGTCCCATCTAGGTGGCATATGGGTCCCACCAAGCCTTTTTGGATGGAGGAAATGTTGGGGAGTTGATATTTTAAGTGTATTTGTTGATTATGTTGTGATATCAATTGAAATAATCCTCAAGATGCATAATAATGGGTATTAGAGGAATATTAATGATGATATTAAGGTCATAAATACAAGAGGGCCCAAAACTTAATGTGAAGGTGTAAATAAATACACTTTACAACACTAAATTAAGGAAAATTTAGGTCTATTTAGCTTAAAAGGGCCCTAAACCTAATGTGAATGTGTAAAACACATTACAACACTAGATCAAGTTGACATTAGGTTCATTTTAATTTCAATCATCCCCAAATTAAGTGTGAACATGTAAAGGGATATATTTTTATACACTACATTTAGCCCCCACTTTAGTGAGAGAAGAAACTTACTTGAAACACACTAAATTATACATTTAAGAGGGGTCCACACATACCAATAAATATGGTCTACGATGACAAATATCAAGGAGGTGGTCAAGCCCCCCGGGATCCAAGATCTTATGTCAAACCAACATAAGCACACAGGGACACACATAAGGTATATGGTATGCAGCAAAAAATATACACAAACATGCAATTTCAAAGACATAAAGATAAAATAAAAAGAAATAAAAAGGGAGAAAAAGGTGGATCAAGCTCTGATCAATTTTCCCATACATTGTGGATCAGATCTAGGTTGTTTGCCCAAAATACATGCTCACTCTAAGGCAACAGAACTTCAGGTTGTCCATTAGGCATGAGTATTCAAAAATGGTGGCTTACAAGTGGAACACGTTGTCCACTATGCAAACCAAATGCATGATCACAAGGGATAGTGGAACCTTAGGGTGTCCACTAGGTGAGCCCCTAGAGAGGTGAGAAACATACACACACAACTAGTATGCACTCACACACACATTCAAGTGGCTTGGCAATGTCACACCTTAAGTTCGGCTCCCATGCGTACAACCATACCAAAGCTATGCCTCCTGATAACTTTGATAAGGTTCTACACAACAATGAAATTTGAGCTCCATGAGATAAGCAAAGCTTTGTATGCTTGATACTCATGAATAAACAAGATGGCACCATAGGCAAGCAAAGTGTCCTATTGAAGGAGGCCATATAACAGATATTATAAATGAAAAATAGTGTAAGGTATATTAAAAGGGATTATTCTTAGTTCTTGTAAGGTATCTTCTTAGGGAACATCGTGCTTAATATCTCCAAGAGAGGAAAATTCAAAGAAATATCACTCTTGGAGGAAATCAAAACTAATGAAACCACCAAGAAAAGGATGCATTGCAAGAATAATGAAAATTCCATAGTGAAAAATGAGTTTTGATGTATTCCCCCACTTTAAAGTCGTTTCTAACAACATTGCTTAGATAAACTTCTTTAAATTAGAAGAAGACATGAGAGGTTTTTTGGATAGATCCATGCCAAGTCATATGTTTGTGAATGAAACTACATTATGGGTAAGGGGTTGCCCCCAAAAATCAGTACGTCACATGTGAGGCAACTTAAGGCATGTCATCTACATCCTAAGCTTTCTCTTATATATACATGGAAGTAAGTCAACTAGCCAAAATAGTCAACAAAAATTATCGTATGAGGACAAGGCTAACCTAACCCCTTGCCCCCACTTAGTACACGACAAGGATGAGATGAAATGATTGATGAAAAACATGCTAGATAGAACATTAGTATCAATTAGAGGAATTAGGTGCCTCAACATAAGGAAGAGCACCACACTCCTTAAGATGTTAAATTTTATCACATAAAGCCTTGTATTCATTAGTAGAATGACCATGAACTCTATGATATGTACAAAATAAACTCTTGTAGTAAAATTTATTTCATGTTCTTGGAGGGAGATATATCAAATGTTCTTGGAGGAGTATCAATAGGATACCCTCTTGATCAATAGTAGAATATTGTTCCTTTATTTTGTACAAAGATATATCTTGCTTAGTACAAGATGTCATACTTACACAAGACTCTTTAGATTGTGAGATTTTTTTCTCCTTTATAGGAGGGTGTAAAATGTATCAAATTCGAATCATTAGTGTTTTGTGTGATGGCATTAACATTAAGTGAATATTTATTTGTTTCTTTCATTTCTTTCGAAGGACAATAACCAAGATCACTAAAGTCTATCAATTCAAGATGCATTAATGTTAAAGTTGGCTTAGAGGAATATTTTGTAAGAGTGTTGATATTAAGTGAAGGTTTGCTTGTTTCTTTCGAGGGACAATAACCAAGAACACTAGTAATTTCTTGCGTGTTAGGCTCTATAGGGATACATATACCTTAGTCTCTAGCACCACATCCTTTTCTACTATATCCAAGTTGTTTCATAAGTTTGTAACCTTTTCAATAAACCTTTCTTTATTTCTTTTGGATTTGGTGGTTGTTCATAGTCTATAAGTTTGTTGTATAATTTTCTTCCTCTTCTAAAGTTTTTGAAATGGATTTTTTCGAAGGGTATTCTAAATTTTGTGTTGACATTAAACCACTTTTTCTTTTCCCTTTTCAGAATCTTTGTCTATGATCTTGTATTCACCCATGAATGATGTGAATTTTAAGGAACCCCAATCATCTTCTAATAGCTTTGTGACTTCCTCAATATGTTTTTCTTTGTCTTTTTTTTGCATGGGTTCTACTTGTGTAGTTGATGTCAATGTTTTCAAAGGATTCTCCTTTCCTTTCTCAATTTTCAAACAACTATTTGGTTTAGGGTCAACTTCGAGTGTGTACACTTTATTGTTGTAGACATGCTTCATTTTGCAATGAAGAGTAGAAGGAACCCCATTCATTGCATGAATCCATGGTCTTCCTAAAAGAAGATTATATGAAAGATTGTGAGGCATAACATGGATCAGTGTTTCTAATGTGGCCTCTCTAGCTGTAATAGGAAAAGTAATCACACCAAATGGTTGCTATCCTACTTTGTTAAATCGATTAATAGATAAAGAATTAGGTTGATTTTTTTATTTATCCATGCCACACCTATCCAAAAGGGTTACACTACACACATTAAGGGCTAAGCCATTTTCAACAAGGATTATTTTTACTCATGTCAAGTTCACCAAAATGAAACGAATAAAATATATGTTCCACCTTTTGGGAGGTGAAACACAAACTACGGTTTAGGGACCTAGACCAATTTTCTTCCAGTTTCATATCATTAATCCAAGGATGGAATGAGAGAAAGAGATCTGCAAATTTTTTTCCTAAGGTGTGATTAATGATAAAAAAGGGATTCACCACCAAGCAAGTGCTTGGAAAGATAAGAAATGTAAATGATGAAAGTATCATGCAAAATTGACTAAATGACCTTGGAAATGAAACTGAAATGTAGAATAGAAAACCGAGAATGAGAAAAGGTGCACCTAGAAGAAGAATGAGGTCAAAACAAGCTCCAAAACCATAAAATATTGCTATTTGATGCCCATTGGGAGTCATATGCCAGTCTGGGTGATTTAGTCCTAGACTAGGGTTAATGTACCAAAACTGGAATCTGTTAGTAACTAATTTGAATCTATTGAAACCCAAAAAAAATCAGTACTAGGACTCATAAACCACAAGTGGTGATTTAGTCCCAACATTAGGATTTTGTAGAAATTATGGTAATATTTAGTGATCTCCTATAGCTTCCTTCCTACCAAATATCTAAGTCAGAAACCCTAATTTGCAACTTATAGGTGACTTTTCGTGATCTTTCAATGTATATGGCAACTTGACAACTTATCTCCAATCTTGTAACCTTGTCTTCAAAGGATCTTTAAGCTCCAAGACACATAGATCTATAATCACACATTTAGAGAGAGAGAGAGAGAAAAAACTTGTTGATTGTTAGGAGATAGGGGTTTGCCTTGGTCAAACCCCATTTAGGTAATTAAACCTTATGATGAAACAATGAAATATGAACATGAAACATGAAATATGAAATGCAAATTTAAATGATACCTTCAATGATTTCTTATAATATAAATCAACAATCTAACATGAAGTGACCATGTAGAGTGTAGATCTTGATCTTAGATTAGATTTGGAACAATGCTTAACTTGGATCTTGAATGATACATCACAACACTAGATCAACAACATGCTTGATGCACAATGTCTTTGACATGATGATAGATCTTAGATTTCTGAAATAAATGACAAAGAAATCTGCCCTTGAATGCCTTAGAAATGATTTTGAATACTCTATGATGCTCTTGTGAAGTCTTAGGATGCTTAACTCTTGATAGCTTAGGTTGATATCATGAATTATTAGTAAAATAATGATTAGAAACCTTTTTTATATAGGTATTCCATCTAACTTACCATTTATTAGATCCCAAATGCCGACATTTATGAAATTTGAATTCAAAACCCTGATTTCTCTCTCAAAACCCTAAAAAGGGGCCAAATGGGACTCATAAGCCACTTGTGGTATATAGGTCCCATTTTCTTAGACTCATATGCCCAAGGTGGCGTATGGGTCCCACCAAGCCTTTTTGGATGGAGGAAATGTCGGGGAGTTGAGATTTTAAGTGTATTTGTTGATTATGTCGGGATCTCAATTGAAATAAGCCTCAAGATGCATAATAATGGGTCTTAGGGGCCTATTCATGATTATATGAAGGTCATAAATTTAAAAGGGCCCAAAACTCAATGTGAAGATATAAATAAATACACTTTACAACACTAAATTAAATAAAAATTAGGTCTTTTTAGCTTAAAAGGGCCCTAAACCTAATGTGAATGTGTAAAACACATTCAAACACTAGATCAAGGTGACATTATGTTATTTTAATGTCAATCATCCCCAAATTAAGTGTTACAATGTAAAGGGATAAATGTTTCTACACTACAAAATAATTTATAGATATATCAAGAGCACTATTGATTATGGATTGTGGTATCCCAAGAGAAAATATTTCATTTTAACAACATATACAAATGTTGATTGGGATGGAAATTCATATGATATAAGAAGAAAAAGTGGTGGATCATTATTTTTGGGAAACAAACTTGTTTCTTGGATGAGAAAAAAGAAACAATCAATCACCTTATCCACAACAAAAGCAGAGTATGTAGCAACAAAAACATGTTGTACTCAGGTACTATGGATGAAATAGACTTTAAAAGATATCAAGGTTGTGTACAATAACCCTATCTCTATTATTTGCGATAAATCAAGTGCCATTAAAATCTCAAAGAATCTAGTAATGCATTATAGGACAAAGCACATATGAATTAAGTATCACTTTATAAAAGAGAAGGTTGCTAAAAATGAAGTCAACATGGAATACATTCCCACTAGGGAATATGTTGTTGATATATTCAAAAAGACTCTCCCCAAGGAGAAATTTGAATATTTGAGGAAAAAATTGGGAGTAATTGCTCCCACATCATATCACTAAATTTCGGTGATAGGACATGGGTCCGAGGGGAGCTTCATTGTTATTATATTCATCCATGGAATTGAATGAGTGGATCAAGTCAGGTAAACATATTTTACAAATTTATAATGACTTGATGGTTGTAGGTTTATGAATCTTTTCTTTCTCTTTGATTTGGTTGTCAAAGTGGGAGACTACTCTCGGGGAGAGATCTATGGTTGCCCTTTTCCATCAATATCAAAAGGGGAGAAATTGGTGCCATGATCAACTCAAAAAAAGAGGAAATAATGGGAGATATGTCTAAGGGGGAGCTCCTATGCTTGAGTACTCATGGTATATGCAATCTTAATTGGTAATAGATCCATAAGTTGGTTCAACTGGTAAACTATAGTTTGAGTATTTAGTTTTTCCATCAATGACAAAGGGGGAGATTGTTGGCATATTATTATCATTAATATCAAAAGGGGATGCTTGTGTGATATCCTATTTGGGAGGTTGTTGGGAAGATGCCAAGGAGAACATAGGTTCAAGGTTTGGAAGATTTTGTGATGATTGGTGGAGGAAGGATCATGTTTTTCAATTGTTGCAAAGTTTCTCACAAATTTGCAATGTTATCATAAAATATTGTCATGAAACTACAAAGGTTGCTTCCAGTTGTCTTAGGTCAAATCAACATGCAAATTTGATATGGGTTTTCTAAGAGATACTTAGAAATGTGTTTTGTAAGTCTTGAGAGTGTGTGATGGATTCAAAAATAATTTATATGCCCTCTCTATCAAATTTATAATAAACCCTAAGGGTTGCATTCATGGTGATGAACAAAATTTATATTTTTATTTTTATTGTCTACTAGCGGTTTTTGGTTGCTTAAGTGATATCTTAAGAAATTGTGGTCATCTAAGCAATCGGCCCACTTTCTTGGTAATACTGGCCTGACAAATATTTATAATTATAATGTTTCCTAAGTCACAAGTGAAATATTTGTCCTCAGTATGATCAACGATTGTGGTTGAGGCTTGAAGATCAAAAAAATCCTTGGCATCCTACTGCATATGTGGTGGGTCCCTATTTAGCCCTGTGGGATAGTAGGCAAAGGTGGAGATCAAGCATTGAAGATCAAACGGTGCTCGCACGGTGTGTATGGTGGGACCGGATAAAGTGTGAAGTGATAGTATTGGATGGTGACGTGTGAAGATAGGTGGCATTGGAATATTGATTGATATGTCAATTCACATCGTTGTTGTGAATTGCATGATGTTTACAAGGATGACAAATGGTGTTAGCCCGCTAGCCCACTAAAGATTTTATGGGATTATGTCTTTAACTCATGGGATAGTGGGATTTTGACATGTGTCTTGGTGGACCCTACATTATGTAAGCTACATATAATGGAGATTGATGATGATCATTAAATGGATCCTTAATTCAACGATCACATTTTAAAGCTAGGTGATAAATGTGAATTGATGGATCATGGCACGAAAGTAGAAAATCAATGGCTCAGGTTTAAATTGAGAGTGCTCAATGGCTACGATAATTTGAATGAGATTTTTGATGAAAAATTGACTCAATGAGAGAATTCAATTGGCTCAACCACTCCAACTACCAGTTTTTATTGATGATAAGCTAATCAAATCGGTGACATAGATATGTAGGCGATCAAGAATCAGATTTTGATCTGATACAAAGAATATGAATTAAATGTGACTAAAACCCTATCCTTTGAGTAGGCCAAAAATTTAAAAAATATTTGAATTTGGATAAGTGTATGTTTGGATGAATAGTTTGATGGCTTGTGGGAGAAGATAATTAGTAAACCCTAACCAAATATCTATATGGTGTGCAAATCTCGAGGTAACTACTGTAGGTCAATGAAGTACATGGAAGTGAAGATCATAATTTGGCTAAGTGTGGAATAGAAAAGAATTAAGTGCATGCAACAAAGGAGATTTTTGAGTCTCTTGAGGTGAACATAGAATGAACTAAAAAGAAAGAGAAGAAAGAACTACAAAGTGTGTGTATGATCTCTTAAGGTGCACAGAGAATGCACTTATAAAAAAGGTGCAACAAAGTTAAGTGGTGTATCTGTGAGTCTTTTGAGGTAGACAAAGAATGCACTAAAAGAAAAAGGAGAGTGCAGAGTGTTGTGGATGAGTAGAACCCCAAAAAAGGTAGAAAGTATTAATCAGGGTTTATCTCCAAGTGTAGAACAAAGGAGGTGTAGAGCAGAGAACTAAGTTGTAGAAGTTGTAACACGGTGTTGAGCAATTGCAAATTAGGTTGCAACATTAAACTATGTTCTAGTGAATAAATTGTAATAACTCATACTGTAAATCTGATTATTGGATAGGTGCTCAGGGTAGGGATTTGGTGCTTCCTTGGAGTAGGTGCTCCTCAAAATAGGCGATTGGTGTCTCCTTAGGGTTGGTGCCCTTAAACTTTGTAATCAAAAGATATTCATTATGAGGTTGGATTAGGATAGTAGTTCCTAGTAGCTATTCTCACTATGGTTTTTCTCAATTTTCTATGTACATCTTGTGTTGTGAGTTGTGTGTGTATGTTTACTTCTCTGCATGTCATGTGCTTTAATCTATACCAAAAGGCTTAAAGGAATTAATTTGTCTAAAGCATTAAAGAGTAGTAGTTTTAAGATCCAAATTTTAAAATGATCTACTAATTCACCCCCCTCTCAATAGATTGTTGTGTTCCAACATCTCTCTCTCCCCTTCCCCATATTTTTCTCACTTTTCTTCCCTCTCAACTCTCTATCTCACAATTCTCTCTCTCTCTCTCTCTCTCTCTCTCTCTCTCTCTCTCTCTCCTATCTATCTCACCTTGCTCTCCCTCCCTCCTTCTCCCCCTCCCTCTCCTTCCATCTATAATTATTTCAATCTCTCTCTCAATAACTTTTCCTCTCTCTCAATCTCCCCAATCTTCCCTCTTTTCTCCCCTCTATATCACCTCTGTCTCTCACTCTCTCATTCCCTCTCTACTCTCTATCTCAACATTCTCTCTCTCTATTTCTATCTATCTCAACTCTCTTTCACCCTCCCTACTTGTTTGCCCCTCCTCTCACCCTCTCTCTCTCTCTCCTTCCCTCCCCCTCTCTCTCTCCCCCTATTTCTATGATAAAGAGAGAGAGGAAGGTAGAGAGTAGATATAGATAAGTAGAGAGGGAAGGAGGGAGGGATACAATGGTAAAATAGAGAGAAATAGAGAGAGAAAGAGAGAGGGAGGGAGAGGTAAGAAGAGAGAGGGAGAAGAGAGAGGGATAAGAGAGAGGGAGGAGAGAGAGGGAGGAGAGAGAGGGAGAAGAGAGCTAAAGAGAAGTAGAGAGGGAAGGAGAGAATGATAAAGAGAGATGGAGGGAGAGATGGAGAAGGATAAGTGAGATGGAGAGATGTAGAGACAAAGAGAGAGAGGGGGGGAAGGAGGGAGGGTGGAAGAGAGAGAGGGGAGGGATGGAGAGGTAAAGAGGGATATGTGAGATAGAGATAATTAAAGAGAGAGGGAAGGAGGGAGGGTGGGAGAGAGAGGGGTGGGAGCTAGAGGAAAAATGAGATAGGTGAGATAGAGAGAAGTGGAGAGACATAATCATGAGATAAAGAGAAGTAGAGAGGGAAGGCTAGATAGAGAGAGGGGCGGATGCATGGAAATGGGTTGTAATTTCATGGACACCCCCTAAAAAAATATTTGAAAAACCATAATGCGAGTGCATTATGGCTCGTTATGTCGAGCCTGAGGCTCGGCAACTACAAACCAATAACACGAGCGCATTATAATGCACTCACATTATTGATTGTTAAAAGAAAAAAAAGAAATGCAAATCTCTCATTAGGAATTCAACTAGTTTTTTTTTGCAGCTGCGGCCAAAACCACAACAATTTCGTGCTCGAGTTCTAGGAGGAGAATTTCAACAAATTTCTTCACCAACAATCCCTATTTCTTCGCAACAATGGTGCCATGATGACGAGGAGCTGTGAGAGGTAAGGATTCTATGGTTTTGTTTTGAATTAGTTAGTTTTAGGTTGAATTTGTTAGTTTTAGGTTGAATTTGATATCTCTTTGTTTGAATTTTTAGGAGATGCAAATCAACTTGAAAACACTCAAAATCCTCAATAGGAAGACCAACCAAATCCTGAAGATCAAAATCAACCACAACATCAACCTCCTCCACCAATGACTTAACCCCCTCCTGGCACTCAACAGAATTTAATGAGTGAAATTGAGAACAACAAAAAGAGAATTGAGGATTTGATCAGTAGGTTGAGTGATCCAAATGTTTCAACTGCAGAAAGAATGACCCTAGAAAATTCATTAAAAGATATGTTAAAAAATGTAGATTCAATTAGCAAACAAATAACTGGATGGCAAGATAGGAGGCAGGTGGCTATGGATTATTATGCAAATAAACGATCATACAAGGATGTGAAGGATTTAAAAATTACAAAAGGTGATTTGTGCTCATTATTCACTGACCCACGCACAAATCAAAATCTTACCGTCAATGCAAAGAGGTTTCCTATCCATTGGTGCCACCACCAATAGATTAGGGACCAGTTTTATGATAGGTGGTACATGGTCTTCGATTACCCACCGTGCAAAAATTGCAAGGTCCCGCAATATTTCCTTAGGAAACTATACAATGAGTTCATATTGAACAAAATTCCAGGTTATTTTGATATGAGGGATTTCTAGGAGAGAGGTGGGGGGTTAGGTTAGGATAGAACTGGTGCACATCTGGATCCTACATGACAAGGTACACGAGCTCTCGTTAGGCCACCTCGTGAGCACGTTGTTATGCCTTCTATCGTGAAGGAAAGTGATGAAATAGAGACATTGTAGGCAATTAACACTTTGACCCAGAGTGTCATCCATCATACTAGCCATATTCTACAGCGCCATCCAGGGGAGTCTTCGAGTGGTGGCCTTCGAACACATGTGTGTCAATCTTGTGGGGCTACTTGTTCATATGACCCCACCGACACTCAGGACACTGGTACATAGGATCCGTCTATAGCTATGGAGATGGAGAGGGCAACTGAAATTTTGCATGAGGCATATGGCATTGATATTTAGGTAAAATTTAGTGCATTTGCTCATTGAATTTAATTTATTAAATTTCAATTTTGAAATGCAAGATTAACTAAAAATGTTTTATGATTTTAATAAAATTGCAGGGTCTCAGTGTTGAGACTGGATACACCAGCCCCCCACCAACCTATTTCTGTAGTACACCTATTGCTAGGGTATGTAACTAGTAAACAATTATAAATTTACTCCATGTTAATAGCATTGTTTTACGAATGGTAATTTTATATGTGATTTTGGATGTTGAACAAACTAATATTGGATGTTTTGATGGAACATTTCCTAGTGGTGGTTGATTTACTCAAACCTTCATGGAGGTAATAGAATAAAGAGCTCAACTAATGAATCAAGTACTTAAAATATTTGTATAATTTATATGCACATCATTGATTACATTGAATATTTTGTTGTTTTATTTTCAGTTGTTGTGAGATGATACACCTCCAAATGTGACAAGTGAAATAGATATTGGTGTGACATCTGCTATACAATCCTCGATGGCTCTGATAGAAGAGGTATGAGGCAAATTAGTAAATTTACATTTACATTTGTTGTTATAGATGTTAGTTAGTAAAAAATCAAACCATTATTGATTCACGTAGTTTAATTTCTATTGTATGGTTTATACAGGGCTTGAGCACACCTGAGCATGGGTGTGAGAATATTTCCCTCATGGAGAGAGATTGTGAGATGGTTTGAAGTGATTATTTTGTCAAATATATCATTTTTTATAATGTAATTTCTATGTATTCATGTCTTTAATTCTTATTGTAACAGTTAAAACTCCACCATGAACTAAACCCTAGGAGGAGTAGCAGGAGCACTCCACGAGCGCATCAAAAATGAGTGACAGACCTATCGCCATCCAAGCAAAAAGGAAAGGGAAAGAGTTTTATTTCCAAGGCATGGAGAGCAATGACTTTTGATTCTGGAGTCCTTTGTTGTATGCCTACATGGCAGTTTTCTACATATTTTTTATTGGACATATTTGACATTGTATGCATATATGGCATTCTCGTAAGCCTATATGGCTATTTTGTACATATATTTCATACTTATATCAACATACATTGATGTATGCCTACATGGCTATTTGGTTAATACAAATATCTTTTATCGATGCCTATCCATATTTGCATTCTAAATTGATGGTTCAATAGTTATGAGTTACATGTATTCAAGGTAATTTCTATGTTAATACAAATATCTTTTATTGATGCTTATACTTATGTGATTGATGTATGTTTGTGTATGGGATAATACTAATTTCTATTTGATGATGCTATTGTGTCTTTAAGGTTTATTTATTAAAGGGTGCATGAAACAAGTTTTAAATCCTTAAAAATCTTTGAATTTCTTAGGTTTTTCTATTTGTTGAGTCTGGGCTCCGAGCCTGAGTCCAAGTCAAAAATTGGCTTGTCAAGTCTGAGGCGAGTCCAAGTCTTGTAACACTAGTGTGAACACATCAACGAATAATGTATATGCTGATGAAGAGAGAACCCATCCTTGTTTCCAAAAAAACCATAGTATAGATATGGGTGGTCAAGATAAAACATCACTCTTCTGGATAGTTCGAACCATAATATTTCATGGCTGCAAACACACCTTCATTATGTGTGTTCTTGATCCTACTGAAGAAATGGTGGAACATGTTGTAGATCAAATATTGCAACCCTAAGTCCACAAGAAGGTTACTTGTCCCGATTTACACAAATGTCTATAAGATATTCATCCTTCTTGATTAATGCCAACCACCATCATCAGTTTCCATGCTTCTAATGGAAAGTCAATTTGTTGCAATACCCAAAGGCTAGCAGGTTCATTCACTCTAATACCAGTGTAATGACTTGAGCTCTGGATCAATAGATTTTTGATTTATTTCTTATTGGATTGACAAAGGTTGCCATCCAATATTATTAAGATAGATAACAGAGTCCCCAAACTATAAATGAAATAAATTATGAATATGAAATCTAATTCAAATATTAATTTGACAATGGAAATTTGATAAATAAATATAATAGTTGTTTCTAATTAATCAACTAAAATCATGTGCTAGCTTTGAATATAAATCTTCCTATCATTGATATATAGGCCTTGAGAATTGGGATGCCTTTCCTGATCAATACTTTGTACTCATGCATCTAACTTTGAGTCCTTTCCAGATTATATGCTTGAAACATATACTCCCATGTTATAAATTTTTTCTCATATAGACCAATCCCACACTAGGTAATTCAATAATCAAAATAAGTCTGCAAATTGATTACCCTAATCTTCCCTTCTTATTCTCTTTTATACTCAAAAACTACACAATTGAATCCTGATAGCAATATCATAATTTGACACATTGTAGAAACTACCTCCTACTTATCAATTGATGAGCTAAAGGGGCTCTATAATGAATGTTTCATAAGGCACAACACTTGCTGAAGGTTTTGCAAATGGGGTTGCAAGCTAAGTGGGCTTAACCTTGGGGAAAAAAATTGTGGTTAAGTGCTTGAGTTGGAGTAGTATTGGGATGGGTGACCTCCTGGGAAGGCCTAGTGCCTCACCTCTGTGAGCATCACCAACATGCAATGAGTGCTAAGTGGGCCATTAATTATCATGAGAGATGGGTTCTTGTGAACTCAACCCTCTTTCAATCCATGTCAGCATTAAGATTGTACAGGAAGCTGGAGGTCGTAACAAGTACGAGATCAACAAGTTTGTATAAAAAATCTAAAAAACAGAGAATAGCGTGAATATCTCTTATCTTATCTTCTCCAAAATTTCATCAACAACCTCCATTCAAGCCTCTCAAGGCTTTACATAGTGTTTTACACTCTTGTCTAACTGATCCACACCCTCAACTAACTAAAAACCAACTTTCAAAATAAGTAACCGTTGCATTTCAAATTTGTTGCTTTAAGCAACTTACAACTTTGCAACTTTAGACTCCTCCAACCTAAGGGATCGATCTGGTGGAACATAGCTTAGAGAGATTCCACATGTTTTGGTGTGAAAGAGGACCATGCCTAGCGTAAACATACCTATTTGGACATGTTGGAACAGTCCACTTGGTCACACAAGTTGCAGAACGAAAGTTGCACCACTTTGCAACTTTGCACTGTTTGCATTTGATGCTTTTTCCATCAAGTGAAAATCCACCACCATGGGAAAACCACTCCAAGATAGCCAAAACCGAGAGAGGTTTTTGTAGAGGGGCTCAATACAATCCTATAGGATCAGACGAGAAGTTTCTTAAGTGTCACGGTATTCGAGTAATAACATGCTGAAATTTGCAACCATTTTGCACTTTGGACCCTTAAGGGACTGATCTGGTGGAACGTAGCTCAGAGCGATTCCACATGTTTCGGTGTGAAAAAAAACCATTCCTAAAATAAAAATACCTATTCAAATGCGTTGGAATAGTTATTTTGGTCATACAAGTTGCAGACTGAAAGTTGCACCACTTTGCAACTTTGCACAACTTGAATTTGACACTTTTTTCATCAAGTGAAAATCCGCTGCCATGAGAAAACCACTCCAAGATAGCCAAAACCAAGAGAGGTTTTTCTAGAGGGGACCAACACCTTATTATAGAATTAGACGAGAATTTTCTAAGTGTAATGGTATCCAAGTAATAGCATGCTGAAGTTTGCAGCCATTTTGCACTTTGGACCCTTTAGGGATCGATTTGGTGGAACATAGCTCAGAGCGATTCCACATGTTTTAGCGTGAAAGAGGACCATATCTAGCATAATAATACATATTCAAGCATGTTGGAACAGCCCGCTTGGTCACACAAGTTGAAGAATGAAATCTGCACTACTTTGCAACTTTGCACTGCTTGCATTTGATGCTTTTTCGATCAAGTAAAAATCCACCACCATGGGAAAACCACTCTGAGATAGCCAAAACCGAGAGAGGTTTTTGTAGAGGGGCTCAACGTAATCCTATAGGATTAGATGAGAAGTTTCCAAGCATCACGTTATCCAAGTAATAGCATGCTAAAGTTTGCATCCGTTTTGCACTTTTGACCCTTAAGGGATCGATCCGGTGGAACATAGCTCAGAGCAATTCCACGTGTTTTGGTGTAAAAATAGACCATTCCTAGCATAAAAATACCTATTTAGACATGTTGGAATAGTTATTTTGGTCACACGAGTTGCAGAGCGAAAGTTGCACCACTTTGCAACTTTGCATAGCTTGAATTTGACAATTTTTCCATCAAGTGAAAATCTACCGCCACAAGAAAACCACTCCAAGATATCTAAAACCGAGAGAGGTTTTTCTAGAGGGGTCCAATGTGATCCTGTAGGATCAGACGAGAATTTTCTAAGTGTAACGGTATCCAAGTAATCTCATGCTGAAATTTTCAGCCATTTTGCACTTTGGACCCTTCAAGGATCGATCCGATGGAACATAGCTCAGAGTGATTCCACGTGTTTCGGTGCAAAAAAGGACCATGAATAGCGTAAAAATACCTATTCATATGTGTTGGAATAGTTTTCTTGGTCACACAAGTTGCAGAATGAAAGTTGCACCACTTTGCAACTTTGCACTGCTTGCATTTGATGCTTTTTCCGTCAAGTGAAAATCTGCCACCACAGGAAAACCACTCTGAGATAGCCAAAAATGAGAGAGGTTTTTGTAGAGGGGATCAACGCAATCCTATAGGATCAGACAAGAATTTTCTAATCATCATGGTATCCGAGTAATAGCATGCTGAAGTTTGAAACCATTTTGCACTTTGGACCCTTAAGGGAACGATCCAGTGGAACATAGCTCAGAGTGATTCCACGTGTTTCGGTGTGAAAGAGGACCATGTTTAGCGTAAAAATACCTATTCAGACATGTTGGAGTATATAGTTTGGTCACATGAATTGCAGAGCAAAAGTTGCACCACTTTGCAACTTTGCACAACTTGAATTTGACACTTTTTCTATCAAGTGAAAATCCGCCGCCATGAGAAAACCACTCCGAAATAGCCAAAACCGAGAGAGGTTTTTCTAGAGGGGTCCAGCTTGATCTTATAGGATCAGATGAGAATTTTCTAAGTGTCATGGTATCCAAGTAATAGCATGTTGAAGTTTGCAGCCATTTTGCACTTTGGACCCTTAAGGGATCGATCCGGTGGAACATAGCTCAGAGCGATTCTACACGTTTCAGTGCAAAAGAGGACCATTCCTAGCATAAACATACCTATTTGGATGTGTTGGAACAGTCTGCTTGGTCACACGAGCTGCAAAAAAAAAGTTGCAAATTGTTTACATGACCATTATATGACCTTTTTCACATTGTTTACATTTCAAAATTCAAAGTTTGCAAATTTTCCTATTCAAGGCATTTATAGAACAAGGTGCTACTGCACCAAACATGAGCTCAAACCTTACAATATTTGAGTATATCTCATTATGTAATTAAATCTTATTACAATGCCTCAGGCACTTCGTTCTCACAGATCTTTTACAATGTCACTCATACATTTGAGATTCTCTTTAAATGTCTACATCATAGGTGCTCATTATGAGGTTGAATTCAAATGAGTAACTTGAGGTTCCCTCGCTAAGCTTCACACGCTCTTTTATAATGGCTTGAAATCAAAATTGACATTTTTCAAGATCATCAAAATAAGGATGTTGCACTGCTTTTTTGGCTGAGATTCTCTTTGATGGCTCTTAAATCAACATTTTCTGCAAAGAAAGATCAATCAATTTTTAGTAGTTTACTTACAAATACGCAAAGTAAAAGATAAAAAGAAAGAGAATCCAAAATTGAAATGAAATAAAAATAGATGGAAGGCACTTATAGATGTTGTATTGCTTTTATGGCTGACATTCTCTTGGATGGCTCATATATCTACATTTTTTGCAAGGGGACACCAATCACTGTAAAACAAGATGATAGCATTGGCATCAAAAAAATTAATGTGCATACAAGTATAAATTAATAAGAACCAATGTGCATATACTTACAAATTAATCCAACGAACCATCCGAGTCTGCTCTACTCTTTATTGTGTCAAGTATTGCCTCATGGTCAGACTCACAGACCTTCCATAATGTCTTATTCAAAGGTCTACCCCCATATTTGGTCAAATGAACATTGGATGCCACGACAATATTTGAGTAATGAATAATCTTACGATGCATTTCAAAGTCTTGAAATAGCCAATTTTTAACACATGAATGTGGGTACCTTCTAAGCAATGTTCCAGTAACCACAACTGAGCCTATAGGGTATTTGATGTTTTCTCCATCTATAACTGGGGCCTCCAATTTTTTTTTTGTCTCAACACAACAACACAAGTAATAGTATGTTCCCTCTTCATTGTCTTCATCTGCAATAATTGCATAAACATGCCCTGCATTGATATGTGCAAAAAATCTCTTGAAATTTGTCAACATTATGAATATAGTACAAAGTAAGATAATGATATGGAATTTCAACAACTAAGAAAGTAGATATATCCCCTGGTTGAATTAGATCTGGAACTCTTAATGCTAATTTGAGTATACGAATCAATTTTTTTGTGAAGGGAAATATAGTTGAATAAGTGTCTCAAGAAAGGTGTTGATTTCTTCCTTTGTACTACATCAGTTTGTGCAGAGGTATTGGAAGGTGTTTGGATCATTCGGAGGAATGGGAGAGGCTTGGAGTTGTATTAAAGGATGAATTTTGGTGAATGGTTTTGAGTTTCTAATCAACTTTATGCTATGTTACAATCAATTTTATGATGGTTAATCTATTTTTTTGAGTCTCACAAAGAGTTGAAACCAAGTTCTAATGTTTTGATGAAAAGATGATTGAGTTCGTTTGTTGATCTTCTTCAATTTAATTTAGGGTCAGAAGTACCCTTGATGATTTGTGGATCCTGGTAGATGTTCTGCATCAAGTTTAAAATAGTAATTGGCAAGTGTATATAATTGTGTATATAATCATAATTTAAAATGTGCATTGACAACCTAAGGTTATAATGACAAACAAAAATGAAAGCAAGCCATAATAGAATGAAAGAAAATTTGTAAAGACTTCACATACCTAAAAAACCAAACTTTCAAATGGAGGAGTTCAACCCAATTATGTAGCCTTAGCTTCTTCTTTCTTCAAACTCCACAACAATTTTACTTGTTCAAAAGCTTGTTCCCCTCCAAACTTCAATTGTATATCAGTTTTCAATGGAATTCAAACTTCAATTGATATTATATGTCTTTCAATGTGGAAACTCTGCTATTTCATGCAAAGGTGGTAGAAAGATCATGGAAAAGGTAATGGAATGTGAAAAACATGCTTGCACACTTCACAACATCATCAAAAAGCCGCTTTTTGTTAGAGAATGCGCAAAACCAGGGGAATATGCAAACTGTGAGCCTTGAAATCATGGGTATATAAATTTTTTTATTGTTTTAGCGGAGTACAAAACGCGCTCATGTTATAACGTGAGCACATTATGTGAAATATGGTTTTCTTTGTATATTTATTCTCTCCCTCTTTGTCTTTACCCTCTATCCTAATTCTATAGTTGTCCCCTACACCCTTATAGTAGAGGAGATAGAGGTGTGTGTGTGTGTGTGTGTGTGTGTGTGTGTGTGTGTGTGAGAGAGAGAGAGAGAGAGAGAGAGAGCGGTAGAGGGAGAGTGGGAGAGAGAGAGGGAGAGAGATGGAGGGAGAGGGAGAGAGGGAGGGAGAGGCAGAGGGTTAGAAATAGAAAGTGGGAGACATGGAGATAGATAGGGAGGGAGAGAGGGGGAGAGTGGGAGAAAGAGAGAGTGGGAGAGAAAAAGGGAGAGAGGGAGGGAGAGGGAGTGGGAGAGAAAGATGGAGAGAGGGAGGGAGAGGGAGAGAGAGAGAGAGTGGGAGAGAAAGGGGAGAGAGGAGGGAGGGAGAGGAGAGAGGGGGAGAATGGGAGATAAGCAGGAGAGAGAGATGGAGGAGAGGGAGAGAGGGAGGGAGAGGCAGAGGGTTAGAAATAGAAAGTGGGAGACATGGAGATAGATAGGGAGGGAGAGAGGGGGAGAGTGGAAGAAAGAGAGAAAGGGAGAGAGAAAAAGGGAGAGAGGGAGAGATAGGGAGTGGGAGTGGGAGAGAAATATGGAGAGAGGGAGGGAGAGGCAGAGGGGGAGAAAGAGAGAGTGGGATAGAAAGAGGGAGAGAGGGAGGGAGAGGGAGAGGGGGAGAAAGAGATAGTGGGAGAGATGGAGATAGAGAGGGAGGGAGAGAGAGGAGAGAGATGGAGGGAGAGGGAGAGGGAGAGGGAGAGGGAGAGAGGTAGGGAGAGGTAGAGGGTTAGAAATAGAAAGTGGGAGAGATGGAGATAGATAGGGAGGGAGAGAGGGGAGAGTGTTGATCCCTCAACCCTCAACCCTTAAACCCTAATCCATATACCCTCTTAATCCCTGAACCTTGAACCCTAAACCCTTTAACCCTAATCCCTCTACCCCTCTACCCTCTTAATCCTTGAACCCTTAACCCTCAACCCTTAAACCCTAATCCCTAAACCCTTATACCCTCTTAATCCCTCGACCCTCGACCCTTAAAACCTAATCCCTCAACACCTATACCCTCTTAATCACTAAACCCTCAACCATCAAACCCTAATCCCTCAACCCCTATACCCTCTTAATCCATGAACCCTTCAACCCTAATCCCTCTACCCCTATACCCTCTTAATCCTTGAACCCTCAACCCTCAACCCTTAAACCCCAATCCATCAAACCCTATACCCTCTTAATCCCTAAACCCGCAATCCTTAAACCCTAATCCCTCAACCCCTATACCCTCTTAATCCCTAAACCCTAAACCCTCAACCCTTCAAACCTAATCCCTCAACCCCTATACCCTCTTAATCATTGAACCCTCAACCCTCAAACCTTAAACCCTAATCCCTCAACCCCTATACCCTATTAATCCTTAATCCCTCAACCCTTAAACCCTAATACCTCAACCCCTATACCCTCTTAATCCTCGAACCCTCAACCCTCAAACCCTAATCCGTCAACCCCTATACCCTCTTAATCAATGATCCCTCAACCCTCAACCCTTCAACCCTAATCCCTCTACCCCTATACCCTCTTAATCCTTTAACCCTAAACCCTCAACCCTTAAACCGTAATCCTTCAACCCCTATACCCTCTTAATCCCTGAACTCTCAACCCTTAAACCCTAATCCCTCAATCCCTATACCCTCTTAATCCTTGAACCCTAAACCCTAAGCCCTTAAACCCTAATCACTCTACCCCTATACCCTCTTAATCCTTGAACCCTCAGCCCTCAACCCTTAAACCCTAATCCCTATACCCTTTTAATCCCTAAACCCTGAACCCTGAACCCTTCAAACCTAATCCCTCTACCCCTATACCCTCTTAATCTTTGAACCCTCAACCCTAAACCCTTAAACCCTAATCCCTCAACCCCTATACCCTCTTAATCCATGAACCCTCAACCCTTAAACCCTAATCCCTTAACCCCTATACCCTCTCAATCCTTGAACCCTGAACCCTTAAACCCTAATCCCTCAACCCCTATACCCTCATAATCCCTGATCCCTCAACCCTTCAACCCTAATCCCTCTACCCCTATACCCTCTTAATCCTTGAACACTCAACCCTCAACCCTTAAACCCTAATACCTCAACCCCTATACCCTCTTAATCCCTGAACCCTCAACCCTTAAACCCTAATCCCTCAACCCCTATACCCTCTTAATCCCTGAACCCTGAACCCTAAACCTTGAACCCTTAAACACTAATCCCTCTACCCCTATACCCTCTTAATCCTTGAACCATCAACCATCAACCCTCAACCATTAAACCCCAATCACTCAACCCCTATACCCTCTTAATCCCTGAACCCTCAACCCTTAAACTATGATCCCTCAACCCCTATACGCTCTTAATCCCTGAACCTTCAACCCTCAACCCTTCAACCCTAATCCCTCTACGCCTATACCCTCTTCATCCTTGAACCATCAACCCTCAACCCTTAAACCCTAATCACTGAAACCCTATACCCTCTTAATCACTCAACCCTCAACCCTTAAAACCTAATCCCTGAACCCCTATACCCTCTAGATCCCATAACCCTCAACCCTCAACACTTCAACCCTAGTCCCTCTACCCCTATACCCTCTTAATGCTTGAACCCTCAACCCTCAACCCTTCAACCCTAATCCCTCTACCCCTATACCCTCTTAATCCTTGAACCCTCAATCCTCAACCCTTACACCCTAATCCCTCAACCCCTATACCATCTTAATCCTTGAACCCTCAACCCTTAAACCCTAAGCCCTCAACCCCTATACCCTCTTAATCCCTCAACCCTCAACCCTTCAACCCTAATCCCTCTACCCCTATACGCTCTTAATCCTTGAATGCTCAACCCTTAAACCCTAATCCCTATACCTTCTTAATCCCTGAACCTTGAACCCTGAACCCTTCAACCCTAATCCCTCTACCCCTATACCCTCTTAATCTTTGAACCCTCAACCCTCAACCCTTAAACCCTAATCCCTCAACCCCTATACCCTCTTAATCCTTGAAACCTCAACCCTCAACCCTTAAACCCTAATCCCTCAACCCCTATACCCTCTTAATCCCTGAACCCTCAACCATTAAACCCTAATCCCTCAACCCCTATGCCCTCTTAATACCTCAACCCTCAACCCTCAACCCTTCAACCCTTCAACCCTAATCCCTCTACCCCTATACCCTCTTAATCTTTGAACCCTCAACCCTCAACCCTTAAACCTTAATCCCTCAACCCCTATACCCTCTTAATCCCTGAACCCTCAACCCTTAAAGCCTAATCCCTCAACCCCTATACCCTCTTAATCCCTCAACCCTCAACCCTCAACCCTTCAACCCTAATCCCTCTACCCCTATACCCTCTTAATCCTTGAACCCTCAACCCTCAACCCTTAAAACC
>VCHN02000014.1:29073266-29180467 GCA_007115665.2 Sequoiadendron giganteum
ATCCCTCAACCCTCAATCCTTAAACCCTAAACCCTCTACCCCTTACATTGGACCCTGAACCTAATCCTTCAACCATATACCCTCAAACATATACCCTAAACCCTCTACCCTCAACCAAGTAAACCCTTAACCCTAAACCCTTAACTCCAAACCCTTCAACCCTAAACCCTTAAACCTTCTACCCTATACCCTCAACCAAACACCCTCTACCATCGACCCTATTCCCTCAACCCTCAAACCTTAAACCCTAATACCCTAGAAACCATCAACCCTATAGGTCCTCCACCCTAATCCCTCAACCCCTATCACTTTCTCTCTATTTGTGCATCTCTCCTCTCCCTCCTTCCCTCCCTCCTACCCTCTCTAATTGTCTCTATCTACCGTCTCCCTCTTTCTGTGTACCTCTCGTTCAATCAATCCCTACCACCCTCTCTCGCTCCCTCTATTCATCTCTATTTATGTCCCTCCCACACCATCCCACTCTCTCCCACTACCTCTATCTCCCTCTCTCTCCCTCTCTCTCATGTCTCTCCTTCCCACCCCCTCTCTCTCTCGCAGGTCTCTCCCTTTGAAAACCTACCTAGGTAACTCTCTCTTTTTCTCTATCCCCTCTCTCTATCTATCCCTCCAACCCTACCTAGATAAGTCCCTCTCACTCCACCCCCCTCTTTCTCTACCTCTATTAGGTCACTCCCTCCCACACCCTCTCCCTCTCTCAGGTCTCTCACTCACACTCCCTCTCTCTCACACTCCATCACTTTCACACTCCCTCCCTCTCACACTCCATCTCTCTCACACTCCCTCTCACTACCTATCTCTCAAGTTTCTCCCTTTGGCACCCTACCTACATAACTCTCTCTTTCTCTTTGTCTCTCTCTCTCCCCCCTCTCTCTCTCCCTCTCCCTCAATTCTCTCTCTCCCACCCCCCTCTCTCTCTCCCTCTCCCTCAATTCACTCTCTCCCACCCCCCCTCTCCCTCCGTCCCTCTATCCTTCCCACCGTACCTAACTAACTCCCCCTCACTCCAACCCCTTCTCTCCCACTCCCTCTCTCTTAAACTCTCACTTCCACCCCCTCTCCATCTCTCTATATTCTCTCTCTCTCTCTCTCTCTCTAAATTCTCCCTTTATCTAAAGACATACATAAATGTATACATACAAGCATAATACATATGTACATATAATCTTACATCCATACAAGCATACATACATACATGACATACATGTACATACAAACATACAAATATATCAGCATACATTCAATATATTGGCATTTAACATAAAGGAAGACATAAAGTGAGTGCGTTATAACGCACTCACATTATGTCCTAGTTGACATGTTCTTCGCAGAAGCAAAAACCATGTGAAAAGTGAGATATAACGTGAGCGCGTTATAACGCGAGCGTGTTATAACGCGCTCGCGTTATATCTTGCTTTGGGAATTCCTAAGCCTTAGGCTTGGTATTTTCCTTGGAATACCAACCCAAAGGCTTGTAGAGCATTCCCAATGACCAAAGACGTGTTTTTAAAAAATCCATCATATTTCTCATAATCGAGTTCGTGCTCACCATCAGGATTGCATGTGGTTCAATCTCAAAAAAATCGAACACATGGGTAATGTTGGGTTATCTCTTAGCTATCCAACGATGTAATTTTTTTCACTTTCTGAAAATGTTAAGTCTTTCATCCATAATTTATTTTATCTGTATGTCTTTTTTTTTGCCGAAAAGCAGTGTTTGGTATTTTTTTCATTATAAATTAATTGTTCATCAATTTTTCAAATAAATTACATTTTTAGAAACTAGACTCCATTCTACAAAATTTAAAATTTAAAAAAAAAAATCAATTAGTTTCCAAAATTTGTAGGGGTAGCACGGCCAAAATTCTATTTTTCAAGAAATGTCCACTTCACAAATTAGTAAAAAATCAAGTATTCATTAAAAAAATATCAGAAAAATCATGCATCAACTACATACTGTTAGTTAACTTTTGACTGTTGCGATTTTAAAAATACAAAAAAAAAGTTCACCGTACGAGGGTCATACAAGAGTTGCTATGTTATGTTTTTCTGACAAAAACAACACCAATTTGTGTATGTCCCTCGTTTGAACCCCTTAATCTCAACCATTTTCAAAATAAATTAGTAGTTTAGAAAGTAAACTCGAAGCACTTGAATCCTTCTTTTTGTTCCATCTCAAAATTTTGAGTCTAAGTATCCTCAATTTTCCAAGGTTAGTATTTCCTGATTTCAGAAAAAAGCTGTCCACTCAAGTCCCCTTTTTGGGAACCATCTTGGTGCACTTACCTAGAGAGAGAAGGAGAGAGAGAGAAGTAGAGAGAGGAGAGAGAGGGGGCAGAAAGAGAGTAAGATGGGAGATAGAGAGATGTACTAAGGGAAGGAGGGAGGGAGAGAGCATGAGAGAAGTGAGGTAGAGACAATTAGAGAGAGAAATTTCTTGAGCTCAAGGGAGAGAGTTATATTAAAAGATAGAGATAGTGAGAGAGAGGTCTAGAGCATAAGGGATGAACAATGAGTGAGATGGAGAGAAAAAGATAATAAAACTTGTTGATTATTGGAATTTGACCTCTTGATTACTAAAATTTGACATGTTCGTTACTGAATTTTGATTGAAAAAATTATAAGATCTTCTAAAAACTATAATTTTTATTATAACTACTAGAGATCCAAAACCTACTCTAAAAATCCTAAAACTATATGCATGAAATATAAATTAAAGTATAAGAAAGGAAATGTCCATATGTAAATGTCAAAAATGTTTTTTTAATGTATATAGTTTCATTGATAAATAAGGAGAAAGAGAAAGAGAAAGAAAAAAGCAAAAAGAAAGACAATTTTTTTCAATGCAAAACATAATGTGAGTGTCATTATAATGTGCTCACATTTTGTGAAAGCCTTCACATAATGCGAGTGCATTATAAAACACTCACATTTTTTCTTTTTTTGGAAATTTCCAAGCCCTTGGCTTGGACTTTCCTTGGGATTCCAATCCAAAGGCTTGAAGTGACTTTCCAATGTCCAAAGGCATTTTTTTGCAAATTATTAAAAATTGACATAATCTTGAGCGTGCTCCCTATTAGGTTTGCATGTATTTCAATGTCAAGTCAGAAAAACACCATGGTGATGTTAAGCTCTCTCTTAACTATCTAACCATGAAATTTTTCACGTTTTGAGTATGTTAAGGTTTTCATCTTTAATTTATTTTGTTAGTATATCCATTTTTTGTCAAAAGCCATTGTTTGGTGTTTTTCACTTTATTTTTTAATCGTTCATCAAAATTTCAAATAAATTACATTTTTAGAAACTAGACTCCATTCTACACACATTAAAAAAAACGTTTGATTTTTGATCAATTTTTAAAAATAAGAAAACTCAAATTTCTATTTTTCAAGATGTGTCAGCTTTGAAAATTAGTTAAACATCATATATTCATTAAAAAAATAGCAAAAAAATTAGGGATAAACTACATGATGTTAGCTAATTTCTCATTGAAGAGATTTTGAAATATTAAAAAAGTTAAAATTTTAGGGGGATTGCACTAGATGCTATGTTATGATTTTTTGAAAATATCACCAATTTGTGTGCCCCCCTTTTTGAACCCCTTAATCTCTACCATTTTTAAAAAAAAAAGTTTAGAAAGTAGATTCAAAGTTCACTATAACTCTTGTTTTTGTTGCATCTTAAAATTTTGAGTGTAACTATCTTCAATTTGTCATCCAAGGTTAATCTTTCGTGATTTAAGAAAAAATGGCCACTTAAAACCCCTTTTTGGTCCCTCATCTTTTTGCAGCCACCCTAGGACCAGTTTGGGATCAAAAAAACTCAAAGAATGTCCCTATAACCTCTCTTTGAGTTGTGGTGTTCATCATCAAACCCCACTAAGAGTGGTTTGGGCCTTAACAATACACAAATCACAAGGCCTTACACTTGACAATGCAACAATCAACATTGGTAGCATAGAATGAAAGGGCCTAACATTCACAGTTGTTTCAAGAGTCCATGAACTTGCAAGTCTCTGCATAAAACTTTCCTCCACATTTGAAAGATATGCACACATGCAACATAGCCCATATGTTGCTCACTGAAAAGAAGAGGAGGAATGCTTATTGACATTATCATATGCAAACTCTTGAAAGGTTAAAAAAAGTTACAAGAACTCCAAGTTCGTTCCTTCATTTATTTTCACATAAATTATTCTCTTTATTACATACTTTATTTCTTTACTATATGCATTTGATGTCTCTGTTTTTTATTCCTAATAGTTCCTTTGTATTATCATATGCGTCTATATGCAAAATAGATATGTATTTTTAATTATATGTAAGAGAAATTAATATATGCATTCCATTCTTTCTCACTTTACTCAAATGTAAGTTGTTATTGAAATCATCAACTTCTTAAGAATTACTGAAGAAACCATTTCCAAGACACTTCTCCTCTTTTTTTTTCCTTGAACTTTACAACTATATAATGAATACTTGAAAAAATACTATTTTCATTCAATATAATTCTCATGCACTCATGCTTGAAAATGTGTTGAATTTTATTATAGTTTCACAACCAATGGTATGGTAATATTCTCCTCTTTTATTTCAATTTATAGACCTACAAAGGATTTTATGGTTGTTGCTTAGGCATTAAGTTGATGGTTATTGTAAGGGTGTTATACCTAATTTTGTCACTTGATAAAAAAATTATTGACATAGTTTACTACCATTTGAGAATGCTTGAATACTGAATACTAGTTCAATAAGTGTTTTATTCTATTCATGCAAATTATTCTATTCATGCCATTTTTAAAATCTTTGTTGAATAATAAAATTTCTACATACTTGTTTTTTTTAATGTATGTATTTCATGCATTCATTCTTCTCTCACCATGAATCATTCGCAATATCACTCACAAATATATAGAAAATATATTTTTTAAATTTTTTTCTTTCTTCTAATAGAGTTTTTTTTACTTCAAACACTATGTTCCACCAACATTTTCCCTAATTAAACTTCCCTACCTCTTGACACACCCATTGCACATCATAATGCAATTGCTAGTTTATTTAACATAAACATTTGAAATTTGTTTTCCTTTGTTGAACATTATCCATTGTGATTTTTATCATCGTTATCATAGATAGAATTTGAACTTACCAAATTTTAAACCATACAAAACCAAAAATAAGACCCCACTCAAAAACTATTCAAATATTTGAAATTTCTTTTCCTTTGTTGAACATTCTCCATTGTGATTTTTATCATCATTGTCATAGGTAGAATTTGGCCTTCCCAAATTTTGAACCATACAAAACCAAGGGTAAGACCCCACTCAAAAATTATTCAAAACCCTAAGAACAGTCCCTTTTGCAAGCTTACTTCATTCTTTTGGATGGAGCCTACGACATTGAGTGACAGTGGAGCTCACCAAGTGGCTCAAATAACTCCAAAGTTCCGAACTGATGCCACAAAAGTCCACCGATCGTGATGGAGCATCTTGACTTGATTTCCGCCGAACAAATTTACGTCAGTGTGATGACGTGTGACAAATTACGTCATCTCTTATGTAGAAGAGCTTTAAGAAGATCTCAATTAACAAAACATTAGAAGGCGTAGATTTATTCCAGACTACTTACAGTTCAAGTAAACCGTCGCGTATCACAGTTATTTGAGCCTCCTTATGGAGCGGTCAATAGGCGTCAGACTTAACACTGTTCGTAGTACAATTATTTTCCGTGTAGTGGGGCTATCGTCACATCAACAGTACAATATTTTATTCAATCGCTATCGGCGGGCCAGCATGCGCTTTGATTTTGTTCGGATTTTGTTCAATCAATCGTCACAATTTTACCTAAGCATTTTTTATACCAGGTACTCCAATTGACATTTTTGTGACATTTAAACAGGTGTGTTCAGAAAAAGCATCTACAAAGTGGGTTGGTGTAAGAAACGAATTAAAACACAACGTGGGATTTTCATGATCTCGTAAGCAGGAAGTGTTTATTGGAATCCAAAATCATTTCCTGGTCAAGCGGCCACCAACATTTGCCGTCTACCATTCTGTCAGACTTTTGGTTTGGCCTGTGAATTGATGGTTGACGTGCCGTTTGGTTTACTTTGTTAGTGGTGTCTTAATCTTAGGTAGTGGTTACCTTAAGTTTTTTTTTAAGAGTTTATTTCTTAATTGTATTTTAAGAATTAGGATTTGAAATAGGTGAAATGGTGGAGAGTTAATCTTTTTGATTTTGAGTCTTTATTGTGGTTGTATCAAGGTGGAGAGTCAATTTCATTTTGAATCGTGTCATTAAACTAATTAATCAGAGTTAAACTCTGTGATTTTGAGTCTCGTGGAGAGTTCATTTTGTTTTGAGTCTTATTAATTTGAACAAAGAATAAAACCTATTAATAGGTAGTTTTTATCAAGACCTAAACTTTACATTCTATTTAAGGATTATAATGCAATCATGGTTGAAAGTGAGAAATAACGAAAAGTCAATACATGGATTGAAACACTCTATGGTATTGATCAAGATTGTTGTTGTGGAAATGAAAATAAAACTTTGTATCTATTTCATATATGACTTGGAAAGCTTTGTTATTAAGCAAAAATAATAATGTTTTCCATTATATTTTATGAATCAGAATTAGGAAGAACAAATAGTTGAACTCCTAGTTTTGAGTCTCTAGTCTTTACATGAAGATGGAGAGTCTATTTAATTTTGAGTCTGTCGTTAAACTAATTAATCTTTTAAAAATTCTAAAATCCACCCACATACTAATAATCATTATAATATTGTACATTAAAAAATCTTTATTCTTCTACCTTTCACTTATTATTTATAAAATCAATGATATTCAAAATTCCCCAATTATAATTTTAAACTCTAACTAAGAATGAAAGATAAAAATCCTATTCCCTAATAATAAAAACCAAAAAAAAAATAATTTTAAACTCTTCAAAAATTCCAACTAAAGATGAAGATAAAGAATCCTATTCCCTAGGTAATAATAAGAACCAAAAGGAGATTTAATTTTAAGCTCTTCAATGATTCATATTCTCTTAATTCCGGTTAGTCACATTTATTCTTCATTAACAAAAAGAACAATTGAATATATTATTAATTTAGAACAAATTTAATGATGGAAATCTGCTTTGGATTTGACCCCACCGCTAAACAAATATTACCTTGATAAGACTAGAGTGCTGCTTTGATTTAAACCAGGGCGTACATTTTATTAATATTTAAAATAAAGTTTCTCTAGGGCCTGCAACATCAATCACGGGTATACGACTTTTTTGGTCCACTTTTCATGGCTTGCAATGAGGGATGTTTGTTATGTTAAGGTACTTTGAGAGATAGGCCTGTATCAGATCCCGCTCTTTCTCTCCCTTTGAAGGTCTCTCTCAGTCATTGGAATGGATTCTAAGCAGTTGCAGAAATTTCAACCTAATGGAAAGCTTGAGTGCATGGGAAGCTGTGGAGAAAAGGAGATCAAACGTAAACGGACAGATGATAGTGAAGATGAAGCCCAACAGTTTTTCGCCTTGGTGGATAGAATCCGAGCAATGCAGAGACATTTTAAACGGATGCAAGTGAGTTCTGTTTCTGCAGAGTTGGTCTCTTCCATGGAAGAACATGTGGGTGCAAATACTATCAAACGTCAATCCCTCTGGAAGCCTTCATTTGAACCGAAGGATTTTTCTTATCTGTATTCGAAGGGTCACCCATCAGCACAAAGAGATTTCACTGCATGTATGAACAATGCAAGCACTTCTGGTGCATCCAAACAGCTAGATTCTGGAACTGATAAATTTATGCCTACGGAGAGATTTGATTTAAATGTAGAGCCAGCTTCATGACAAGGGATGTTCTAGTAGTAGGTATGGTTTTTCTACTTCATAAATAATAGACTGTATGTTTTTGGATTAAACTGTATATTTTTTAAATGGACGTTTTGAATCACACTTGGTGATCTATTATTCTACATTCCAAATTGTTGACATGCATCAACATGGTAAGTATTTCATAATTAGGAGTGTTCTCTTGTCAGTTGATTACTCAAATATAAGAACAGAAGACAATGTTCAGCTTTTGATGATTTTGAAAGTAAATATGTTATTATTATTGGAGTAAGGTCTTATTGAAATCTAGTGATTAGTGGAGTTTGCTTCTTTAGATTATTGTTGTTTCTGGATTAAATCGTGTGTAAGATTTTTTTATCAATGATGGAGATCACATTCCTAATCTATTAGCAGGATAATAAAGAGTTATAGGAGTCAAAAAATAAAATAAAATTTGCATACAATTTAATCCAGAAACAACAATGAACTACAATATGGATAATGGAAATCTGATATCATTAACTTGTTTATTTAACTTGAATTTGTAAAAAAGTTTACTGTGTTGAATGTAATTACTGTGGTTTCAATTGAAGCAATAGGTTATTTTCATCATATTTGTTGGGAAATTTCTTTTGAATCGTATGATTATTTTTTATTTTAACTATGTATATTTTTCAATCGATATTTTGTATCACATTCAGTGATCCATAATAAAGAACAAAATATCACCTGTGACAAATAATGATTTCATCTCAAGCAAAGAAATCTATCAGTTTAATCTAGTTTTCCTATATTGTCAGACTCATAATAATAATCAGAAATAACTTTATGAACAAGACTAATATTTTTCTTCTTTATTCAATAGATCGAAATTGTTCTTTTTCTCTATTTTTCAGTAGAATGATATTGAAATCTGAAATCTCTAATACATTTCAATCTACAGTTGTTTGTGGATTAAATTATGTAGAGTTTTTTTAATGGACATTTCCTTTCACACTACTAATCTATTATCAAAATGCTAAAGAGTTGAAAGAATCAAAAACAACTTTATAGAAACAACAATGTGAACAATGTGAACAATAGAAATTTGATAACAATTCTCATGTCTTGTGATGGACTCGAAACAATTATCAGAAACCCTAATGTTTGTCATTCCTATTATCCAGTACCTAGGCTGAAATTTTTCTGTATCCCTATTTTTCAGTAAGATGAAATTTGAAATCTGTAGTGTCTGATACGTTTCGTTCAAGAGCTGTAATTGCAGCACTGCTACCGACGGAAATCCATCCAACGTTTTCAGCAGTAGGATTCAAGTCACATGTTTGTTAGATTTGGTCCACAAATCTTACATCTCCGAGAAAAAGAGTACTTGTAACGTACGTTAAGCTGAAGCGATATTAAATGTGGTCTTACATTAAAATCAAGAATAAACGAGAAAAATTCATTACTTACAATTTCAATTCACAAATGTTTTCTCTCTAAACTTAAGAGTGCTAAAAATGCTTTTAATTTAGTTTATGGTGTCAAAACTTATGGTAGTAGAAGTGAACAAATATTGTAAGAAGACTAAATGTTTATATTAATTAAGTAAAAAAAATTAAAAAAATATATATAGAAAGATTGCCATTGAAATTTAAAGAATGAAAAAATCTAAAGAATTTTAATTTTAATTATTACTTACAATTTGAAAGTAATTTTTTTGATTATTCAAACTTGTAAACTTTTATCCAAAACAATAAGAGTCAAGATATTGTAAGAAATCATTAGTCTTATTAGTTTTCAACTTTGTAACTCTCATCCATAAGAACAAGAGTCTCAAGATATTTGAAGAGTCATTAGTGTTATTAGTTTTCAAATTTGAAAACTTTCATCCATAAACATAAAGAGTCTCAAGATATTATGATGAGTTATAAGTGTCAGTAGTTTTTAAACAAGAATTGTAACAATTGTTTGGTTTTTTTAATAATTTTTATTTTATATTTTGTGAGATACTATGTCCACTTTTATGTAGAAATATATAAAAACTACTTTATTTTATATACTCTAGAAAAATAAGATGATTAAATTTTGCAATATATTGTCTACCAAGTCTTACCACTTTTTCAATCTTCTACTCCTTATGGGACTTATGATTCTCTATCTTCATGAAGAACTTAATTTTGCAAGTGACATTTTGCCTTGCTTTCTAATAACTTTTTTTTGCCTTGCTTTCATAATAATGTCTATATTCACTATCTAAAACTCCTTAAATTTTATAATTTTATTACAAAATGTGTCTTTTATAAAATAAATAATTTGTTGTAAAGTAGTTCAAAATGCCACACTTTAAGTAGAGTGTAGTATTTTTTTTATGTTGTATGTAATATTGACCAAATTCATTCAATATATGTGAGGGTTAGATAAGAACACATCACTTTGAGCCCAAAAGGGCCATATATTTTTTGGAGAGGTTGTAATGATTCTTGGATATATATCCAAATTTTTTGTTTCCACTTTGGAAATGTCACATGGACACATTGATTAGAAAATATAGTAAGTTTTCTTATTGATCCATTTTTATAAATAAAGTGCTTTAGATGTGATATTTGTGGTGAAGTGGTTGGAAGTCAAGGTTATGATATTGGATATCTTCCATGGTTGAAAAGTGTCGATCTCTTATTGCTCTTAGTTGTGACATTATAGGGTGGTTATGGATAAAAGATTGAGATGTTACTAGATTGTTCACATATTAACATGTGTTGGTAGTAATAAATCATCTTCTAGATTGAAGATGTTTCTTTCTCTTGATAAAGTAATGATACTATGATATTATATTGTAGCAACTTTTTATAATAATACACTGGGTGAAATTTGGAGGCTAGTTCATTATCTAAAGGACTTTCCCATGGTATACATTTTCTTATGTGTTCACTTCTCTAAAGGAATGTTTTAATTATAATTTTATTACATGTGCACTTATATTAGATTAATATGATTTATTATTTGTTTCAATGTTAACATGTGAATGATTGGTACTTGAGTTGGATTTCATATATTTGGTGTTAGAGTTGGTTTTAGCTTGTTTGATCTATGGGAGTAAAGGTAGTTTTTTCTTTCTATTAATCTTGATTATCAATAGGAGTATCCTATATAAGTTGAATATTTTTTAAGTAAATGGAATGAGGAAAATGGTGACCTCCCTCTAAGGCTTCTAAGGTTTTGGACCTAAAAGAAGAGAGGTCAATTTTCTTTGCTTGTTTCACTCAAGAACAAACCCTTGAGATTTCAATGCAAAGGAGATTGAAATCTGGCAAAGGGGATGTTCTAGGGGATTGAATGATGTCAAATGAAGGGTTCACCACCAAGTGTAAACATGGAAAAGAAGATGTTTGAAAACATAGTGAGATATGCAAAATGACCTAAAAAGATAAGTAAAATGCAGCAAGAAGTTGTGAAACTGAAATGTGTGCAACTGGGAGACTGAAGAAGGTAGAATGGAGATTTGGATCACTAAAAAATCTATTGTTTATGTTGATTGGGACTCATTCACTAAGCTAGGTGAATCAGTCCAATCTCTGGGAAAATGTGCAAGAACAGGTTTCAGCCAAAAGGGTTGATGGAGCCTTTAAAATTTTACAAATTTTAGTATACCCCATGAAAAAACTTATCAAATTGTCACCCTTATGCCTGGTGGTCTTATGTTAGAGTTTAGGGGTTTTCTACCCTTGTTCAAATTTTGCAAGATTATTGAACCCTTGTGTTAGATTTTCAAGTTGACCCGTTATACTAGGTCATCAGTTATCTTAGTTACAAATTGAGGCATCATGCCCAACTTTTTTATCGGCCTCATTGCTTAGGAATGTCGGTCGTCGAGCATTTGTTAAGTTTTTATACTTTATGGTTGACCCAAAATATTTCATCTTTTAAAGACTTATGTCATAAGTCTTTAATTATTTGAGGGGTTGTTGCCCATCACTTAGCCCATGGCCCCTTCATTACAACAAACAAACATGCACGTGTAGAAATCCAAGCTGTTGGATTTAGCAAAAATGGAATCCAAGACCTTGCATGCACGTCGTACAATATTAAAATAATGAATTTTGGCTAGGTTGTGCGGTGTGCGTGATTGCACCACATGTACTTCTATTCAAGTGGGACCCATTTCCCACCTTTGGTTTGATCTTCCATTATAGAGGATCAATGACTCTGATGTACCGTTGGGTGTCAATTTGAGTTGTAGCATGCACACCACACAAAATATTAAATGGTTTCACCTAATGTCTTGGATGGTCTATGTGATGGCAATGTGTGGACTCTATTGGCGATATAAGGAGGCTAAATGGGGCCCACGGGTGGTATACGTGTATTCTGACTAGGAGAAGTATCATTGGCCAGTGGATCTACCATATGATGGCATGAAATTTTCAAGTTTTTTTTACTCAATTTGAGTCGGTCAATGAGCCAACGCACTAATGCATCAATGACCCATATTCAAACTATAGAATTGGCCATGTGATGGCTAATGAGGCTCTGCAAATGGCGAGCATTAATGGTGCAAGCTCTTCGAAGGATATTAGCCTGATTTCCATGTGTGTGAAGGGTTTCTTCCTGTTAATTATGATGGATTGTTATCGCTTTCCATGTACCTAGGAATTAACAGCAATGATGTAGATGCCAATGAATGATCACTTGTTCACTTGTGCTTTAATTGGAGGATTGATGATCGTTTCATCAATCTATAAAATAAATTAGGATGACGACTTTTCATTCTTCACCATAGAAATTAGGACTCCAAAATGCTCTGTCCTTTTTGTACTGAGTACTTGCTCCTACAAAGATTTTGAGTCTTGGTGCAAAATGAGCAAGTCGACTATGTCTCCATCAACTATACGTAGGTCAACCATAGGTAAAGTTCAAAAATTTGGTGATGATTTCCCATCACATGAACAAGATAGTCTTCAAAACTCTCAGTCTATAGATGGAGAGTGTAAAGCCCGTCCTAGGTGTTACCAGGTGCAACTCTTGACTCAAGGTTCGAGTTGCAAGATCAGAGGTGGCATTGCTTGGTAGGGAGAGGAAACCTACATAGTATAAGAAGGGATCAAATGCCAAGTTGAGGTACGGTCATGGATCTCTACGTTAACATAATTCACCCATTGATGTCTCTAATGATTTTGGTGGTAGTGACATAGAGACTGACTATGATTACAACTATTTCCTCATAGCTTTGACTGAGATGGTCGGCGTTAATGAAGAGGTCCTCATAGTTTGTCCAATTACCGTGGTTGGACCGTGTATTGTTACAGACTTTGGTGTCGAGAAGTGTGATGATGAAGTTGAGGTGGTTGTTTCGCCTCCCACTAAGGTAAAAACAAGAAGTAGTCATCTATATAATGGTTGTGGTGCCGCTCCACGTTTCGGGTGATGGTGTGATCATCTAGGTTTTCTTTTTGTTGTGATGCTGATGCAGGTTCTTTTGGATTTCAACATGGATGTGAAAAGTGATGCCTCTAATGGAATTTATGCTATGGCTATGGTGACACCGACTGGCTACATGGGTTGTAACAATTTTGATTCCCCTATTCATTGAATGATTACATCCAACCGCCTGGGAATTTTGAAATGCAAATAAAATTTTGTTTTGAAATGAAATTTTGGTGAAATGTAAATGCGATGAGCTCGATGCTTGTCGCTCTCTTATGTTATAAAAGAGATATCAAGGCTCATTGCAAGGGTCATGTTTTCAAGTCCAGGAAGGTTTAGGTAGGGCAAAGTGAACACATAGAATGTAGAATTCTGGATGAATCTACCATTAATTGTCTTGGGTAGGGTATATGTATGAAATAGTCTTAAATGGTCTTATGTAATTACTGATATCAAAATAAATCTAAAAAAATTAAAGTATGCACTCTCTTGTGCATTGTTATGATAGACTATGAATGAAATTAACAAGTGTAATTTCATTTATCTTTCAATGGTTTATTTGAAATGTATGGTTCTTCTGCTGGCTTCAAATCAATGAGTTAATTAAATGCTTAATGCATAATTATAAGTTTGTAATAATGGGCTTTGGATTTGATAAGTAGTGATGCTTTAAATATAATGAAGTTCTATGATGTAAGGCATTATAAAAACATTCACTTATATCAGGATAAAGTATCATATATGATTGAATGTTTCATGTTTGAATCCTACCCAATTTGATGAGGCACTGGCTTTTCATTTAAAATTCTCATAGTTTATTAAAATCATAGAATACCCATTTATGGATTCAAGGTCAAAACACTACTTAATTCATATTCTATTCATGATGAGATGCAAATCTCAAAGTTACCAAATTTTCCTAGCAACTTAGAGGTCATTTGTTTAAGGTTGGCTAAGCCTTTGAAAAATTATGTCTAATTACACTCAATAGGGACAAATCTATGTGTAGAAGTGTTCTTGAGATATTAGAAGTCATATAAAAACAATAAGGAACACCCTCGTTGGTTTCATAGAGCCTAAAGAGTAGGAGTAAAGGCCTTAGGATCTTTGCTTGTTGTGCTGGCTTCCCAGCCCTAAATTTTATTGAATATAAGGCATGGCATCCCTTTAGAGAAATCTGAGGCCTAGCAAGAAAAAACACCAACAAAAATGGTGACTCTACTGGGGAGAACTTCTGAGAAATTTAAAAGAAAAGGAGGAATCCTAGGCGCAAATGGTAGTATCACAGAGTCAAGCATTTGGTGAATTTGAGCTTTAAGTTTAGATGTTAAAAGGTTTTGGACCTAGAGAAGGTTTTGTTGTAGCTAAGCTTTAGGGAATTTATGAGCGACTCTGCAGTTGGAGAAGACCCAAAACGAGATTTACTCTTATAAGAACTTCATGTTACTTGAAGTTTTTTCCTTTGTGAAAAGAGGTGATGACTCTGTCTAAAGAACTAGTTGAATTGTGAAGAAGGCTTCCAGGTTTGCAGAATTTGTAATCAAGAAGAAAGGTTAACAACTACTACAAAGTTTCCAGCTATTCTCATAAATCTAATGAAGGAATTATTTTGTTTAAGAGAAGTTTATGAGAAATCCTCAAGGTTTAAGATGATAAATGGTTCCCTATTAGATGGAATTGCATTAAAATAAGGAATAATAGTAGTTCTTTTCATACTTCTAATATGTAATACCAATGGTGATATGGGGATTATGTGAATTTTACCCTTGAATATATTTTCCCTATGAAATATCAAATTAGAAGTATGTAGGGAAACGAGTTTTGTCATGCCCTCTGAGGGATTTTTTTATTGAAAGGTATATGCCATTGACTTTTAGTGGTATTAAAGGTTTTTCTAACCTGATTCCTAAAAATATCAAAAAATGTTTGCCAAAATTCACAGAGCAAAGTGTGGAATCAACTTCTAAACATTTACAAACATTCATCGATTTGATGGGAGACTATGAGGTAAATCATGAGGATTTTGTCATGAAACTTTTTGTTCAATCTTTGAAGGATGATGCTAGAGACTAGTTCTCATATTTACCAGCATGCTCTATAGCTTCATGGAATTAGTTTAAGAATTATTTTGCAAAATAGTTTGGTCAAAGGATAAATCTAGTTATGGTAAGGAAAGGTTTTATGGAAATTTATAAAAATGAAGATGAATTGGTCCCTATTTTCAATCTTAGATTTACCAAGGTAATAAGGGATATTCCAGAAAGCATAAGACCCAATGATGCAAAGTGTTTGGTTGTATATCTAGACACTTTTGACAAAAGAATGGGCTACCTATTGAGAGATAAATAGCCTACAACACTATGCCAAGCATATCATAATGCTATGTGTAGATACCGAAAATTGGTCTAGGCCCATGAGTACACATTCGACATAATTTTCTGTAGTCCGTTGTCATGATTAAATAATATTAATTATTTAATTAACCTTTCTAACATATATTTCCTCTATTAATTAAATTCATTTTTTTAATTAATTCATTAATTCATTATCACCCTTTATTCGACTTGATTAATTAAATAAATCATATTTATTTAATTATGTTGCAAACTAATTAATTCTTCCCCCTTTATCTATCAATTAAATAATTTATTATTTAATTACCTCTTTATCATACTTTTCCAACTATAATTAAATATCTTTATTTAATTATTCATTTAACCTCTTTTATCTATAATTAAATATTTATTATTTAATTATTTATATTATCCTTTTCAAATAGTCAAATTAAATAGATTACTTTATTTATTTAATTAAAGTCTCTTATTTTTGAATGTTGAATTAAATTAACAATCAATTCATATTTAATTATTTATGTCACATTCTTCTGTCAATCAGTTATCTAAGTCATTCACTCACCTTTTGACTCGAGATCTATTTTTAGTTCTCCAGTTATCTTTTGAGTTCAACACCAGTTTATCTTTGCAAGAGAACTCTCCATCATAACTAGTCGATTAACTAGTTATAACTCTTGTTTGTATTCGAATGCATTATTCTCCAGCTTCTAACTTTGTCTTTGACATACAAAGTCTATTTCTTCTATTTTTGAAGATTAAGATATTGAACTCATGTTCTAACTCACGTTCTAATTTAGTCTCTATCTGCAATCTTTTCTGAACTCGTGTTCTGACTCGTGTTCTAACTCATGTTCTATCTAACAGAACTCACATCGCATGGTATTTATCAATCTCGTTCGTCAATCTCTCTTTCAATCTGAGCTGATCGTTCGAAAACCCAAAATCTTTAAAATGGCCTATCATTATCATTATTCCTCCTCCTGAAATCATACACTTTTGAGAAGAAACGTATCTTCGATATTTTGCTTAGACACTCAACGAAGTTATGCTTGCATTCAAACACAGAAATATGAGGGCAAGAATACTAAAAAGGAAAAATGGAGAAGAGCAATCAAGATAATTCGAAGGGGTGAACACATATTCGGTGAGAGCTTTCCATTAATTTGTTTAGTTTATTATGTTTATTTCTTCGTTCTTTGTTACGCACTGCATCTGTTCAGAAACATGATGCATCTGTATCTGCGAGCCGCATCTGCTAAAACACAGAGACACATTTGTCATCCCGAACCACATCCGCGATGTCCTGAACCGCATCCACCTGCCAACAAATTTCTAAACTGCATTCGCAAAGTCCTGAATCGCATCCGCCTGTCAACAATTTCGCGAACCACATCCACTTGTCAACCTCGAACCACATCCGTGGCTCCAAAAGCCACATCTGGTTGGTAAATTTTTTTTCACTTTTTTATTGAATTTTGTACATCTGTGTTTTCTTTTTTCGATTTTGTGTGTTTTTCATGGTTTTAGCTAATGTTTGTTTTAGCTGTGTTAAGAGGGAATAACATAGTGTTTGCAGGAGGAAGCATAGAAGACAATAAAAACCAAAGACAATATTTTATGTAGGACGAAATCCGAAGACAAGAACAATGAACTACTGATAAATTTGCATGCAAGACCTAATGCCTTTATGTTTATTTATTTAACAAGCTTTTGTTTGGTAGATAAAAAATTACTGTGTGGATTAAAAAGAACTTTCTATTTGGTAGATAGATAACTGTCATTTGGAATAAAAAGAATCATTGTCTTCTTTGTTTGGTGCGAAAGCACAATTTTGTAACCCCAGGATTTGGTATACCGAAGTATCCTCTCCCCTTGCGCATTCATGCGATCTTGGGTGTAAGAGAAACAGTTACTAACTCTAGAACTTGGGCCTATCTTGGTGGGAAAAAGTACTCACCCCAAGATGACTCAGACCAGTAGCACGCTAAAGCCAAGCGACTTCCAGCCGGTATATAAAAGTGGATTCTTGGGGAAAGCCCAAGAATCATGCGCGCTATTCTGACGAGATGGACAGAAATGAACTCTCGCCAACGTTGGATAGTGTCCCACAAACAAAATTCCCTTATTAAACACCTTGTTGTAGAGTTACCAAAATCCTACCTATTTGTTGGCACAACAGGGTCGGCCCTGTGAAGCCATCTTACAATCTTATGATTCACGTGTAGAGTTGAAATGTATGCCATGGGAGTTTCATGGGTAGAGTAGCTTGGCTGCCCCATATAAGTGAGTGTCGTGGAGGGGAGCCAGTGGGGTCAAGCTACTAATCATCCACCGTGAATATGCATAGCTGGAGAAATCCAAGTAAGAACTCAACGAGTATTGTCCAAAAAGCCTAGGTTGTAAATGTTTTTCGAGTCTTAATAGTCCTACCATCACAAAACTAAAAATACATTGATTTTTGTGTTTGTTGTTTACTGTATTCACCAAAATCTTGATCAAAACAAAGTTAGTCAAAACAGACTTTGAGGAAAATTTCAACTGTCAAAAAATTGAGTCACAATTGTCAGTTTAAACGCCGCATCTGTCATAGTGAGTCGCATCTGTTAGGGGAAAAGCTGCGTGTGCCTGTCAAAACTTTCATTAGTCACAATCTGCATATTACGAGTCACATGTGTGCATGCAAACCGCATCTTTCAATTTCCAAGCTACAAGTGTCTCTTAGAAAAAATTAGGTTTACAGAGTCCAAAATTCGAATTGCATGTGTACTGGTAAACCACATTTGTCATAGGAAAAACCACAACTGTCAGAAACACCACATGCACTCTAGAAAACCGCATCTGTTAGAAAGTGAACCGCAACTGTTAGGTGAACCACATTTGAATGTCAATAGAAAACTTCCAAAACCGCAAATGGAGTCTGAAATGTCACTGTCATTTTTTGATTCGGGTTCTTAAGATCAACCTTGGATAGAAACTATCAAAATTTTGCTCAAAAACCTTGCATCACTAGGTGTCATATACATCTTAGTCACAGTCAACGTCTTTGTCATAGTCATCCTAAGTTGCATGCATACAGATACTTCCTAGTACATTGCATATCACAGAATAGATAACTGTCCTCGTCATTGGATAAGTTTATGTCCCGGTTTGTCACAATCATTGAACCTTGTCACTTTAGTCCCATTTAGTGGATCTTTTCAGCTCAATAGTCTAGTTTGAAAAATTCACCTTGTCAACTGTCCTAGTCCTACAATCAGGTTCCTTGGTCAAAACAAATCATTGCATGCATTTATTCCATAGGTGGTAGGTTATACCCATTTTAGAATCATTTTTCGTCATAGTCTACATGAGATTTTGCATATTGTCTGTCCTACCATACATCATCTTAGTATACGTCTTTTTAGAAATCATTTTAGCAACATCCTTATTGTCAGATAATCCAAAAACATAGAAATATGACATATCAGTTTTTAGGCATAGTCTGCATAACCTCTTTTTGAACAAATTTTCATGGTCGAAACAAGGTCTCGAAAGAAACATAGAGCAATGACAGACCCCAACGAATTCATCAATCCATTCGGAAATCAACCATTAGGAAGTAAGAGACCACACAAACCTTTGCTTCAAAAACACGTCACTAGAGACACACATGGGCAAATTTACATAGAGGACATAGATGCAGTAGTACAAGATCCTGAATTTGCATCCTTTATGGATGAGTGTTTGGCAAATGATCCCCAACAATATCTAGCAAAGTTGCTAGCAGAAGGTGCCAAACTACCCATAGGATTGAATATTAGTACTTTGCAAACACTGCTGATTCAACCAACGTACAATGTCACGTCAAGTGTTTCCATTCCCCAAATTACCGTAGCGATACCAACTGGCATACCAACTCAAACATCGTCAATTGTAACAAAATCCCTTTCAACATAACACAAGGTTTACAATTTACTGTGGGGACAACTTCCTTCAACCCCTTTGGCACCAACACGACTGGTAAGAGATCCAAAGTTGGTAGAAATATACCTATACCAAATAAGATGATTCAGATAGGAAACATTCCTATACCAAATCAAACCATTCAGATAGGAAATACTCCTATACCAAATAAAAACACTCAAATAGGTAATATCCCTATACCAAATCAGAACATTCTAACGGGATATATTCCTTCACCAAATCACAACCCTTCACAGAACATGGCATATCAGAACACCTACATTGACCCAAACAATGCAAACAACATGTCCTTGACACAAGTAGGTGTCCTCCAAAACCAAATGCAAACTCTTCAACAACAGATGGACAACATGTCTATGTTAGGCAAATGAACTATCTCAGCGCAAGACCTATGTCCATGCCCATTTGACAAAGCGCTTTATATGACACCTTTCCCCCATGGATACATTATACCGATTTTGCCTAAGTATAATGGGAGAAAGAATCCTTTGGAATGTACATTAGAGAATTCTCAACAACATGCATGGACATATTGTATGACCCCACATACTTGATGAGACTATTTCCATGAACCCTTGTTGGGATAGGACTGGAATGGTTTTCTAAACTACCATATGGTATACGATCTTGGGGCGAATTAGCTAAGAAGTTTGTTGAACATTTTTCCTTTAACATAGACAATGAGGTAACAATAGCAACCTTGTGCTACACGACACAAGAAGATGGTGAAACTTTCACCACTTTCTTTTAGAGATGGAAAAATCTAGCTAGCAGATGTCCAGTTGAAATACCAGAAAAGAAAAAGGTCACGATATTCCTAGAGAACATCAACCCAAAACTGTGAAGTGACTTAAGGGTACACTGTTGTAGTTCATTCTTAGACTTGGTACAAAAGGGCATCACCCTTGAGAAAGGTCTTATAGACAAAGGAGAAATTAAGGTACCAGGCAGAAATCCGGTTGTCCAACATTAGAACGCGCCAAATGATAGAAACAAATTCTGGTCTAAAAACATAAATGTTACAAATGATGGCATTGTTGATGCTAAAAACATACATACGGGACCAGTTATCACACTTAGAGGATACAACCAAAATCCAGACACGATGAATATTCTAGATCAAACAGCTAACTATGTCTAAAACTCACAACAACAAGATTTCCTACACGTGAATTTACTCCTTTAGGACAACCAATCGAGGTTATTTTCAAAGAATTGATTAAACATAATCTCATCAAACCTTTGGAACCAAAGGAGTATGATCCTAGATAGTTCAAACCTTCCTGGTGGGATAATAAAGCCTATTGTGACTATCATCGAATAAAAGGACACAACCTACAACAATGTCGCCAACTCAAGAATATTATCCAAGACTTTGTTGAAAATGGAACCATAGAGGTCGGTGGGCAGAAAAGTACTAAGAATAGTGATCATAAGGTCTTCACGGACCCGTTACATGACCACACGAAAGGAAAAGCCTCCAGTTCGGAAACCAAGAATTCACCATCAACCAATTTCGCAAACACCAAGTATGCCTATGGGTGATCCCACAAAGTTGGTTTACAATTTCTGAGAGGAACTGATTTTTGCTGAAATCACATATTTTTAGAAAATATAATGATTTAAGCATTTAAAAGTTCCATTTTAAGGATTCCAATTGAAGTTGGTTTGATCAAACCGCCTTAGATCAAACCCCCTTGGATAGAACCTCACTAGTTTTAAACCATGCCTATAAATGAGTCTCCTTTACACCTATCAAAATGCTGATAAAAAATCACTTTTGATTTACCTTTTGGGGGATCAAATGAATTCATTGAAAATTTATTTGAAATGATTATGGTATTCCTCAAAATGAGCTATCCCATGAATATAATTTTAATATGTTTTGGTTTTATTATGTATGTGTTTTTTTAGTTTTATTAAACATAGGTTTTTCACCAAAAATCAAACTCTCTATTTTGCACATGTGGAAAAATAGAAAATTATCAAAATAAATTTTAAAAAAATATGTTCATGCTGGGTATTGATATCCTTGATCGATTAAAAAAAATAAAAATTGAATTTCAATACATACAGAAAAAGTTATGTTGTATACAGTCCGTCTATGTCTGAATTGCAATTGGATTGACTTTGAAACTCTATTAAGGAAAAAATATTCAATAAAAAACTATGAGACCAAATGAAAGTGCTAGATATCACAGTTACAAATCTAAATTCGAAAAAATTAGAATTTTATCCTTCATACAAAAAAAGTTATGTTGTATACAGTGAGCGTCACTTTTTAAAAATGTTGTTTTCTGAAAAAAAACCAGTTTTCATGGGAGATGGAAAAAGAAGTGCAATCTTATTCCAAAAATTTTGAAAAAAATATTTTTAGAATCTACAGAGAAAATATGATGAGACTCTAGTTTGCATAATCTTCAAATTCCTCACGGTTTAGCCGTTATAGGTGCCTGAATGTGAAGATTTAGTTAAAAATAATAATTTCAATGTCCAGTTTGGCCAAAAATTGTAAACCACTATTGTGAGATCACCTCTATGGAAAAGGCAAGACCATATATAACCTCCAGGCTGGAAATGAACATGTTGACACCATCATCATTAAGAAGCATCCAGAATGTAATGTAAACACACGTAGAACTAAGATTACTATTCCAGGTCCTTCTTCTGAGCCATCTCCGCAAACTTCCAAGTTTAAGTACAACCTTCTTGATCAATTGAGTAAAACTCCTGCGCAAATATCTATCTTGGAATTGTTGACTTTATCACCTGAGCATCAAGCCATTCTTGACAAAGCTTTACAGAACACAACTGTCCCTACAGATTTAGATGTCAATCATTTCGAAGAAATGGTGGGATATTTGACCAACTTGCATCATGCCACATTTTCCCAACAAGATTACTCAACTGAAAAGTATGATCATAATGACCCCTTACATATTGAATTCTTAGTCCATCAAACCAAAGTCTGATGAGTCTTGGTAGACGGAGGAGTAGGTTTGAACCTGTCTACCCTAAAATTGGTTAAGGCATTAGGATTCTTAGAAGACTGCGTAGATACCTCTAAGAGTATATTCATCAAGGCTTATGATGATGAGGAAAGGTCATCCAAAGGAGTTGTCATGCTCTCTATCAGAATCAGCCCAACAATCATGAATACCAGCTTCCGAGTCTTGGATCTCACCCTTCCATACAACTTGTTGTTATGTAGACCTTGGATACACACAATGAGAGTTGTACCTTCAACATATCACCAATGTCTTAAGTTACCCTATAATGGAACAAAGATCACTATTGATGCTGACCCAGATCCTTTTTAGTATTGTACAAACCTAAGGGAAATTCCACAATGACAAGTACCAGTTAACCAAGAAGCTTCATCATCCACTTTATCCCTATACGTTGACCCATCACGTCTTACTAAGTCCATCTCATTCAAACCTTCATCAACTACTCCTAAGCTTGAGATCCAAGACAAGGGCTGTGGCGAATATCATATAAAGGAATCATACTGTGTCAGTCAATTGATTCCACCTAAGGCATATGGCCTACCCATGGCAGATAGAAGATAGTCAGTGGTCACATTTCATGTTCCCCCTACAACGACATTGACCAAATGGGGAGAGTTAAGTGAAGAAATTATGGATCAAGGTGATTCCTGGTTATATCAAGAAGAACATGAATACCCCTCCCTGTCTATTCAAATAGCTAAGGACCAGTATGGAAAAGGATTTAAGATAATGCAAAATGAAGGCTATGATGGGCACGTGGGTTAGGACTATATCAGAATGGAAGGACAAAACCAATCACTGTCTACCCATCACCGAAATACCTAGGGCTAGGGTGTCAACTGCTTAGAATTGGGTTTCCTGGTACTTCGCCATCATTTCAAGAGGAAGTGACTGCTTGCACAGACATCGAGATATCTCATGAACCACTTCCTCTAGTTTACAAAAAACCTCCAGTTTATGATGAATCTCTCAACTCAAGTGATTGTGAATGGGATTCCCTTTCCTCTACTAGTACCATGAACATAGAGGCTCTATTTGGAGAATTGGACCTAAAGATATAACCTGTACCGAAACCATCTAGTCCCTGTCATAAGAAGCACTTGTCTAAAAAAGAATGGCAAGAGAAATATTATTGGGAAACCCTTGATCATGCATCTTGGGCACCTGACAAACCATCTTCTGACGATTTTTCCCTTACTATAGTCCCACATCAGAATATATCTACCCCTAGGAAGAAGAATAAGGAGTTAGTCCAAAAATTTTGCGACCATGACAACCATTCTATACTCACCTTGTCAACAACTACCTTTAAAAACTTTGATGATGACATGCCCCTTATATATCTCGAACTTATCGATTGGGATCAACAAGGTACACCTGTCATAGATACATTCGAGAATGACGAAGCAATTGCTGAGTTCATGGGACTTAGAGAAGGCATACCAAGAGGGGATCATAAAGCAGGTTTTACCATAGACTTGGATGACAAAGCATATTTTGGGGAGTTTATTTCCACCTCTAGTCACAAAAATGAGAATAAAAAGAAAAAAGACAATGAAAATAAAAATGATGAGTCCCTAGGTGAAAACTGAAAGGCGCCTTTGGATGAAGAAAAAGTCAAAATAAAGGACGTATCTGAGGGAAAAAACCTCCTAGAGGCACCCAAAGATAGAGTTTTAAATATTCTCCCCATTGAATAGGAAAAGTCACCGATGCTAGTAGAAGAATCTGTTGAAGTCAACATAGGTACATAAGAGAATCCTTGGAAGGTATATTTTGTAGCTTCTTTAACAGAGACATAAAAACCTGAGTTTAAGGACTTCCAAAAGAGACAGATAAACTTTGCATGGTCATATGCTGACATGCCTAGGCTGGATCTAGACCTCATACTGCACCATTTACCACTATAGCCAGGTATTAAGCCAGTCAAACAAAAGTTAAGGAAAATGCATCCGCAAATTGCTCTATTGGTCAAGGCAGAACTTAAGAAACTCTTGGATGTAGGATTCATAAGGATGATAGACTATGTAGATTGGATATCAAATCTGGTACCAATGACTAAACCAACTGGGGGCATTTGCATTTACACAGACTTTAGAGACATCAACAAGGCATGTCCCAAAGATGACTTCCCTTTGCCGAACATCGACATGATAGTAGATCTTACAGCAGGATACAAGATGCTATCCCTCATGGATGGTTTTTCTGGATATAACTAGATTAAAATCGCACCTGAAGACCAACAAAAGATGGCTTTCACATGTCCATGGGGCACATACTGTTGGAATGTTATGCCTTTTGGCCTTAAGAACGCAAGAGCTACATATCAACGGGCAATGACTACGATTTTCAATGAATTTGTACACACTTTCATGGAAGATTATGTAGATGACATTATAGCTAAATCAAAAAAAAGGGAAGATCACTTAAAGGTTCTAGACAAAATATTCTAGAGGCTAGAGAATTACAACGTCAGGCTAAATCCTAAGAAGTGTGTCTTTGGAGTGAAATCAGGGAAACTGTTAGGGTATATCATTTCTCGAAGAGGCATTGAAGTAGATCTAGAGAAGGTAAGAGCTATCATAGAAATGCCTCCTCTAGTCAGCATTGGTCAACTTAGAACCCTACAAGGAAGATTACATTCTATTAGGCATTTCATAGTACAACTGGCAGATAAAATACACCCATTTCAACATCTACTCAAGAAAGGAGTACCATTTGTGTGGACACCTAAATGTCAGGAATCCTTCCAAAAAATTAAGGACTATTTTCTTACTCCACCAATCTTAATGCCACCTACAGAGGGAAAACCATTGATACTCTACATCTCAGCAACTCAGTCGGCATTAGGGGCTCCTCTCGCACAACACGATGATCAAGGTCATGAGAGAGTAGTCTATTACATCAGTCGTACCTTAGTGGGTAATGAATTGAATTACAACAACATAGAACGTGCTTTTCTTGCGGTAGTCTTTGCTACCCAAAAACTTCAACACTATATGCTCAATCGCCAAACAATGTTAATTGTAAAGAATGATCCACTCAAATACCTCCTAAGTAAGGCAACACTAACAGGCTGATTGGCTAAATGGGTTATGATACTTAGCGAGTATGAAATTTAGTATGTCAAGAGGAAGGATATAAAAGGATAGGTGATTGTAGATCAGTTAGCCGATGCACCTATGAAGGCAGACCATCCCTTAGTAGAAGATTTTCTTGATGAATTTCTCTTCAACATTGACAATAGAAACTGTACTTTCATGGGTCACATACAAATCATGGTTCAGGGGTAGGTATCCTATTTGTTACACCTCAAGGTGATACCATTCCTAAATCATTCAGGATTTCTTTCCCTTGTACAAACAATATAGCAGAGTATGAAGCCTTAGTGACAGGGTTAAAAATGGCAGCTCAGTGGAAGATTAAGAGTCTACATGTTTTTGGCGACTCTCAACTGGTAATCCAGTAGGTAAATGATGATTACGAGACTAAGGATGAGAAGCTTACCCCTTACAAGCGTATGGATGATAGTTTCAAGCAGTATTTCAATGACATAAATTTTCAACAAATACCACATATCTAGAATAGAGTTGCAAATGCTATGGCAATTGTGGGTTCCTTGTTGGATATCTCGAGTAACGTGCCTAAGTTCGAGTTCTTGGTTGAATAGCTGTTGGTCCCTGCCTACGATATCCCTGATACTGCGATGGTGTGTACCATTGTTGGTCCTACATCTCCTTGGTATAAAGACATATTCGACTATCTAACTGACCAAACCTTACCTCAAGACTTGTTCAATAACCAACGTTGAACCTTCATCCGAAAGTCAACTAAGTACACCATCATCGAAGAAACCCTGTATAGATGTACCTTAGGTAACACCCTAATGAGATGTCTCAATGCTGAAGAAGCACAAACAAATTTGTGAGTGGTGCACGAGGGTATATGTGGATCCCATTCAAGTTGTCCTACTTTAGCCCATAAGATTATGAGACTAGGTTATTATTGGCCTACAATGGAGAAAGAGTCATACATCTTTGTAAAGAAATGTAGACAATATCAGATACATGGGGATTTGATAAGATCATTTGCACCTAACAAAATCATTTGCAAGCATATCATAATCATCTTCATTGTAGCTACAATAGGAAGGTTCTCAATAGACACTTTGACATTGGTGACCTAGTATTAATGGAGAATCCTAAGAACCAAGATGAATGAGAGAAACCAGGTAAGTTTGAACCTAACTGGTTGGGGCCCTATATTTTCATAGAAGCCTTTGGATCAGGAGTGTAGCAACTCTCTACTCCTGAAGGAGAGCCACTTTTGTCACCTATCAACAGTCTGCATCTAAAGAGATTCTATGCTTAGCGTTTGAGAATCCGTGTCTTAATCTAGAAAATACAAAAAAAAAAAGAAAAAAAAAGAAAATGGTTACCTTGATGAAAATCTTGTAAACAGGCGTCTTTGTAACACCAAAGTTTTTTGATAAAATCAAAAAAAGTAAAGAGAAATAATACGTCCAATATTGAAAACCGCTTCGGTGGCGCTATGGATAGTACCATGGTGAAGACCTGGCAAACAGGCACCATGTGTAGTCAAACTCGCTCTTTCGTCTACCGTCATTCCAATAAGACTTTTCCACCATCTCACATAATAAATGGTCATCCTATCCATTGCTTGGAATGATTGACATCTAGTGTTCATTCCGTCCCATTATCCACTCCATCTCACAAGTCTTATTCCCGATTGGGGGAAAATCCTTGTTCTATGCCCTGATGCCTTGTACAAAACATCATACCATCGAAAATGTCCTAAAAAATCCCAAAAACAGTAGAAAACTTCAAAAATCCAAAAAAATCAAAACATGAAAGAAAATACCAAAAATAGAGTCAAGTCAGTCATGTTAAGTCAGTCGTAGACATAGTCGAACTATGTTGCCTCTATGACTGGGACGTAGATGAAGGCCATCAATCGATGTGCCCCCAAGCATTAGGTATGTCAGTCTAGGTTTGTCATGTATCACACACATTTAAATCATGACTCTTTGTACATTCAAATTCATTGGTCATGTCGAACTACGAGGTCTCTGCATGTACAACGTAGGCAAGGCTAATCAATTGATGAGCTCCCGAGACCACACTAGGTCAGTCCAATAGGGTTCATTCATAATCACTATCACACACATTTCATATCATTCACTTAGATGCATTTCTTTAGCCACATTAGGTACATATCTTTAGTCCTTTAGGGTATCATCTTAAGTCATACACTGTCAATACACACAAACACACTTTTTATTAGTCAAGGAATTAAAACAAGTCATGCATCAACAAGGAAAAATGCCTGAAATTGTCATCAAGTCAATATCATACACATTGTCAAAGCGATCAACTTATGTCTTGAGAAAGATATGTCTTTCTTGTCCATAGATGTCATCAAATTGTCATAGTCTCATGTAGCTTGTCGCATCAATGTCATCATACTCAACGTATTATATGACACGTGTCTTTCTGAAACCAAGCTTTTTCATGCCTTATACAGAAGTCACCAGGTCGAAACTAGACTCAACATCTTATGCAGTATGTGTCATTCTCTCACATTACGCTATGTCAAGCATCAAACAATCCAACATTCCTACAAGATCAAGTTTTGGTGAATACTTTTATTTGGCTTTATGACTTTATATCTTATTTTGTCTTATCTTTTTATCACTTTGTGAATTAAGTCCGGTTACTAGCTTTCTCGAGGATGTCCTATCAAGGATTTAGAGAAGCAAGGATGTCTTAGGACTCTTTTTCTTTGGCTATTGTTTGTCAAATGTCTTTTTAACATTGGTTTTTGAGTCATGTTACTAGTTTCCTCAAGGATGTCCTATCAAGGATTTAGAGGAGCAACGACTTATCATGACCCGTCTTTTATTTGTCTGCTATCTGTGGTTTGTCTTGACAAAACGACTGGGGCATCTTGTCCTTAGTATGCGTTAAGACATTCCTTGTCTGCGACTGTCTATTTTTCATAGATGGATGACTTTGTACACTATGGTCTATCTCATATCATAGTGTGTGCTATCCATTTGTGTCATGTCCTACCCGATGATGATAACAAGCAAGAATAGCATATTTGGCAATATATCGAAGATCATATTTTTCTCAATCAATAACCAGTCTTTTTCAATACTAACTTTTTGAATTATCCATGCTAACATTTCTTCTTTTCTACATCTTCACCACCATTATCTATCCATTTCGAGAGAACACTTGTGCTATTTTAACCCACCTGTTCTCTCGAGGGGGCATACTAATACCTCCTCATCATACCACTACCTTCTCGTCATTCTCCCTTTCATTGGGGCATACCTTAACCTGTTTCATATTGGGGCACGATCGGGGCATATTTTCTTTGACACAAAGTCGTACCAACATTGTATCAAAGAGGGGCAAACTGTAGATACTGAAAATTGGTCTAGGCCTGCGAGTACACATTCGACATAATTTTCTATAGTTCGTTGTCATGATTAAATAATGTTAATTATTTAATTAACCTTTCAAACATATATTTTCTCTATTAATTAAATTCCTTTTTTTAATTAATTCATTAATTTATTATCACCCTTTATTCAACTTGATTAATTAAATAGATCATATTTATTTAATTATGTTGTGAACTAATTAATTCTTCCCCCTTTATCTATCAATTAAATAATTTATTATTTAATGACCTCTTTATCATACTTTTCCAACTATAATTAAATATCTTTATTTAATTATTAATTTAACCTCTTTTATCTATAATTAAATATTTATTATTTAATTATTTATATTATCCTTTTCAAACAGTCAAATTAAATAAATTACTTTATTTATTTAATTAAAGTCTCTTATTTTTGAATGTTGAATTAAATTAGCATTTAATTCATATTTAATTATTTATGTCACATTCTTCTGTCAATCAGTTATCTAAGTCATTCACTCACCTTCTGACTCGAGATCTATTTTTAGTTCTCCAGTTACCTCTTGAGTTCAACACCAGTTTATCTCTGTGAGAGAACTCTCCGTCACAACTAGTCGATTAACTAGTTCTAACTCCTGTTTGCATTCGAATGCATTATTCTCAAACTTCTAACTTTGTCTTTGACATACAAAGTCTATTTCTTCTATTTTTGAAGATTAAGATATTCAACTCATGTTCTAACTTAGTCTCTATCTGCAGTCTTTTCTGAACTCATGTTCTGACTCATGTTCTAACTCACGTTCTATCTGACAAAACTCACATCGCATCGCATTTATCAATCTCGTCTGTCGATCTCTCTTTCAATATGAGCTGATCATTCAAAAACCCAAAATCTATAAAATGGCATGTCATTATCATTATTCCTCCTCCCGAAATCATACACTTTTGAGAAGAAACTTATCTTCGATATTTTTCTTAGACACTTGATGAAGTTATGCTTGCATTCAAACACTGAAATCTAAGGGAAAGAATACTAAAAAGGAAAAATGGAGAAGAGAAATCAAGATAATTCGAAGGGGTGAACGCATATTCGGTGAGAGCTTTCCATTAATTTGTTTAGTTTATTATGTTTATTTCTTTTTTCTTTGTTGTTTGATTTTAGATTATTGATTGTAGATTATCTTTATTCACAGATTTTAATCTACTGTTACACTATGGACATTGAGAACAACCTCAAATATTCTATGATGAAAGGATGTTTAGCAACTAATGTTGGTCATCATGATATAGTTTAAGCAATTATGGTTGAGGAAGCAACCATTGAAGAATCATGCCAAGAAGACATAGCTCCTATTGTCCGAGTTGAACCATTACCACTATGGGTTAATCTTAGCGAGTTCTAGGAAAGGGACCCTCAAGTGATAGGAAGTGTGGATCATGTTTCTCCAGCTAGAAGATTATGTTATATGAGAAGAGGTCAAGGAGAGTCACCCCAGATATGTGTAAGGAAATCAATTTATGTTGAATATGATATTACCCTACACATGGGTGTGTGGTTGAGTTTTTTGTTGATACTCCTCATATCTTGGGTATCATTGTAAAAAAATTTCCACTCAGCAAGGATGTCATTTGTGTGAAATAGGGTGTAGACTTTCCTGCATTTGTCTCTCTCACTTCTAACTCATCAGAGGATTTCTTACCAATTCTGATGCACAATGTTCTAGAAGGTTTCAAGTTTGATATACAGAGTGAATATTTTCAGGTGGAATATGGATGTTTCCTTTTTCCATTTCAACTAGACAAGCCAGAGAGTGATGCACAAGGTAGTTGTGAGGCAATTGGTATTTATCAAAGCAATATGAACTATTGGGAATTTTCTGAAATTAGCATTCATCCAATGGAGGTATGTGAAAATGAGGTCCTTGATAAGGATAAAATTTGGCTCCAAAGCTTGGAAGGTCTTGAAACATCAGGCATAAAATTCGAGGCTACTGGAATTGGATGAAGTTTTTAATAAAGAAATTCTATACAATGTTGTAAATTGTCTATATAGGTGTGGGTTGTTCTTTTCCTATTGTGTCTGCTTGTCTTGTCTAGAAAAGTTCCTGGTGTGTGTAGGAAAAATATATATCATGCAAAGTTAGTATTTGCAAACCTTCATGGAATGCATTACATAAAACAAAATCAAAAGAAACAATAAATGAAACTACAACCTATCCTTCTAACTCATCCCATGACTCTCTAATCTTGAGGAATCTTGCAAATTATGCTCTCAGATCTTGTTATTCTAGCACAATAACTTGCAGCAATTGACAACTCAAGAAACGAGATGCTTAAAATGAAATCTACATGCCTATGTTTTTTTTTGGATTTTCCAATAACTTGATGCATAAAAGCTTAATGATCCTAGGATGGAAATGATGTTAAATCTAAGTGCTGAAATGATATTGAAGATGAAATGAAAATACTAAATGAAAAGTGGAGATAACTAAGCTATCAAAATGAAAATTCCATTACAACCTTAAAATTGAACTAAAAATGCAAACTACACTAAAATGCTCTCTAATTCTCTCAAATTCACACTAGAATTCAATAGCATAAACTTGCCTAATCTTCATGCTATGAAAATTCTGTAGCAAAGACTCTATTTATAGATTTCTCAAGCCTCAAGGTGATGTGGCAACAACAGACGGTCTGTATTGTGATCTTGCGACATCAACGAAAGAGCATCAGAAGGTTAGAGGGAATCAGGGAGATGGTTCCCTTCCACAAGATAATTTTCCAAGTGTAGAAAGGAATCATAGAGCAAGAGAAGCCATGCATCTCAGGTTGTTCAAAATTGGTTACAAATTTGTTGAGGATATTCCACATATTGCAATTTATAAAAATTCATTTGTGAGACACATGATGAGGTGGTAGGTGAGTTGGAGGAGGTTAGAAGAAAGTTGTAGAAATGTGCTTAAATTGGATTTAAACATTCAATTTAATAGGAGAGGGTAAATTAGTAAAATGACACATAAATTCCTTTGTGCATCTTAACCAATTTTGGAAGAATATTCTTAATTTGAATTTAAAAATCCAAATTTAAAAGGGAGGGAAAATTAATTAAATAAAAAATTGATTAATTTGTCCCCTTTAATTAATTTTTGAAAGAAGGTGAATTTTGAAAAGAGGAATAGAATATGAACCATATAAATAAATTTCATAATTTATTTATAATAGTAGAGGAATTTAGAATATTAATCAAATAGCCAATATTTAATTAATGTGATGCTCAAACCATTTTTGCGTGTATACACCTAGTTTTGTTTTGAACTTGGGTTGGTCTGCTTCTACTTGAGATGTAGATTCTCACCACACCCACCAAGGGTATGCATCCCCGAGCTGGAGCCACTAATGGAGCCTTTAAAAATTTACAAATTTTAGTATACCCCATGAAATTTTTTGTCAAATTGTCACCATTGTGCCTGGTGGTCTTATGTTAGGGTTTAGGGGTTTGCTACCCTTCTTCAAATTTTGCAAGATTATTGAACCCTTGCATTATGTTTTCAATTTGACCAGCTGTACCAGGTCACGAGTCATCTTAGTTAAGACTTGAGGCATCATGCCCATTTTTTTAACGGCCCCATTGCTTAGGCCTGCCGATCATTGGGCATTTGTTAAGTTTTTATAATTTATGGTTGGATTGAAATATTTCATCTTTTAAAGACTTATGTCTCAATTCTTTAATTATTTCAGGGGTCATTACCCATCACCTAGCCCATTGCCCCTTCATTACAACAAACAAACATGCATGTGCAAAAATACAAGTTGTTGGATTTAACAAACGGAATTCAGGTCCTTGCACGCATGCCACACAATATTAAAATAATGAATTTTTGTTGGGTCGTGCGGTGTGCACAATTGCACCACATGTCCGTTTGTTCAAGTGGGACCCATTTCTAACCTTTGGTTTTATCTTCTCTTGCAAATGATCGATGACTCTGATGTACCGTTGGGTATCAATCTGAGTAGCAGCACACACGCCACACAAAATATTAAATGGTTCCACCTAACACCTTGTGCAGTCTGCATGATGGTGATGCATGGACTCTATTGGTGGCATAAGGAGGCTAGATGGGGCCTATGAGTGGTATACGTGTATTTTGACTAGGAGAAGTATCATTAGCCGATGGATCTGCCATATGATGGCATGAAATTTTCAAATGTTTTTGACTCAATCTGAGTCGGTCAATGAGCCAATGCATTGGTGCATCGATGACCCATATTCAAAATACAAAAGTGGCCATTTTATGGCTAATGAGGGTCTGTAAATGGTGAGCATTAATGGTGAAAGCTCTTTGAAGGATATCAAACTAATTTCCATGTGTGCGAAAGGCTACTTCCTAACAATTATGATGGATTGTACACCGCTTTCCATGTACCTGGGAATTAACGGTGATGATGCAAATGCCAACGAATGATCACTCATTCACTCGTGCTTTAATTGGAGCATTGATGATTGTTTCATCAATTTTCTAAATAAATTAGGATGACAGATTCTCAAATTCTTCACCATAGCAATTAGGACTCTAGAATGATTTGTGCTTCTATAGTGAGTAGTTGCTCCTACAAAGGTTTTGAGTCTTGGTGCAAAATGAGCAATTCGACTGCATCTCCATCAACTATATGTAGGTCATACAAAGGTAAAATTCAAAAATACGGTGATGATTTCCCATCACATGAACAATATAGTCTTCAAGGATCTCTTAGCCCGTAGATGGAAAGCGTGAAGCCCGTCCCAGGTGTTACCAGGTGCAACTCTCAACTCAAGGGTCAAGTTGGAAGATTAGAGGTGACATTGCTTGGCAGGGAGAGGAAACCTATAGAGTATAAGAAGGGATTACAAGCTAGGTTGAGGTATGATTGTGGATCTTTGGGTTGAAAAAATTCACCCATTTATGTCTCTGATGATTCTGGTGGTAGCGATGTAGAGACTAACTTTGATTACAACTATTTCCTCACGACTCTAATTGAGATGGTTGACATTAATGAAGAGGTCCTCCCACTTTCTCCAATTTTCATGGTGGCACCATGTAATTTTACAGACTCTGGTACTAAGAAGTGTGATGATGAAGTTGAGTTGGTTGTTTCACCTCCCACTAAGGCAAAAACAAGAAGTGGCCATCTATGTCGTGGTCATGGTGTCGCTTCGGGTTCCAAGTGATGGTGTGACCTTTTGGGTTTTCTTTATATTGTGATGCTGATGCAGGTTCTTTTGGGTTTTGATGTGGACATGAACGACAAGGCCTCTAATGGAATTTTTTCTATGGGTATGGTGACACTAACTAGCTATGTCGGTTATAAGAATTTTGATTCCCTTGTTCATTGAATGATTACATCCAACCGCTTGGGAATTTTTAAATGTAAATGCAATGAGCCCGATGCTTGTTGCTCTCTTATGTTATAAAAGAGATCTCAAGGCTTATTGCAAGGGTCATATTTTTGAGTCCAGGAAGGTTTAGGTAGGGAAAAGTGAACACACAAAATGCAGAATTCTTGATGAATCTACCATTAATTATCTTGGGTAGGGTATATGTATGAAATAATCTTAAATGGTCTTATGTAATTACTGATATCGAAACAAATCTAAAATATTTAAAGTATGCGCTCTCCTATGCGTTGTTATGATAGACTATGAATGAAATTAGAAAGTGTAATTTCATTTATCTTTCAATGGTTTATTTGAAATGTATGGTTCTTCTGCTAGCTTAAACTCAATGAGTTAATTAAATGCTTAATGGAGAATTATAATTTTCTAATAATGGGCTATGGATTTGATAAGTAGTGATGATTTAAATATAGTAAACTTCTATGATGTAAGGCATTATAAAAATGTTTACCCATATCAGGATAAAATATCATATATGATTGAATGTTTCATGTTTGAATCCTACCCAATTTGATGAGGCACTGGGTTATTCATTTTAAATTCTCACAGTTTATTGAAATCAGAGAATACCCATTTATGGATTCAAGGTCAAAACACTACTTAATTCATATTCTATTCATGATGAGATGAAAATCTCAAAGTTACCAAATTTTCCTAGCAACTTAGAGGTCATGCGTTTAAGGTTGGTTGAGCCTTTGATAAATTATATCTAATTGCACTCAATAGGGACAAATCTATGTGTAGAAATATTCTTGAGATATTAGAAATCATATGGACACAATAAGGAACACCCTTCTTGTTTTCACAGATCCTAAGGAGTAGGAGTAAAGGCCTTAGGATCTTTGCTCGTTGTGTTTCCTTCGTAGCCCTAAATGCTCTTGAATATAAGGCATGTCACCCCTTTAGAGAAATCTAGGGCCTAGCAAGAAAAAACACCAACAAGAGTATCCAAATCTACAAAGATCATGTTTAGGCCTGTATAGTGGGAGAGATTCGCCAATAATGGTGAATCAATCCACCTTTTCTTTTCTAAATTTTTTGAAGTGGATTTTGTGCCTCTTTGTCTTCTCCACTCTTTTTGAGTGGTTTCCATATCCAAATCTGCAAAATAGCACCTGTAGGTCTTCTCCAAGCTTCTCCAAGGTTGAATGACAACTCTGACAACTTTAGACACTTGACAAATTTTCTCCAACTTTTCTCCTTGAAAAATTTACAACCTAGACCTAAAAATCTCACTCAAGAAGAGGGAAAAATGGTTGTGGGGTTAGAGAATAGGGGCTTGCCTTGGTCAAACCCCTTGTTGGTGATTAAACTTTGGAATGAAAGAAAATTTAAAGGGAGAATGACATGAATGAACAAAAGGTAATATTGCAACTCACCAAACCCTAGCAATAAAGTGCTGCAGTTATGCTTGAAATGGTTGAAATGGATGTGGTCTTTGATTCTTTCTTGATGTTGTTATATCTTGAATGCAATTCTTGCTTGAATCATGAACTCTACATCACAATTCTTAGCACAATAAAAAAACATAAAAAATGTAACCTTTGATATGATGATTGATGCTTGAAGAATGTTCTTGAATTCTTGATAATCTACCCTTTAAATTCCTTGAATGCTCTTTCTTAAATTCTCTTGTGAACTCAATTTTATATAAGGATGAGTAATTGAATGCTTGGGAGGGAAATGAAAGAAATAACCTTTTATTTATACTCAATTATTTAAGAATCCCCAAAATTACAAGACTACAAGCTGACATCAGATCTAGGAGAATAAAATCCCACTGGAAATTTGATTTAAATTTGAATTTTGGTCACATGAGACTAATTATCCCAAGGTGGCGAATGAGTCCCATCACACATAATGTATGAGACACAAAATCAAAAGTGTCTAGAAATGTGTGAAACTTGCATCAGGGCCAAAAAGACCTAGGTGGGACTCATTCGTCCATCATGGTGAATGAGTACCAAACACTAAATCTAGGCCACATAAGCCAGGAACACTTGAATTATGATTGGTTACTAGTTGGTGTCAGGATTATCCTCGAAAACATGCAATAAATAAGGCTTGTGGATGCAAAATAGGTCCAGTTAAAGTATAATAAAGCCCAACTATTAATGACAAGCCTAAAGAAATGTGAAAGTGTGTTAAAACACTTTACAACACTCCAAATAAGGAAAGATTAATGTTAATTATTATAGAAAGTATGTTCATTATGCTTAGTTAATTGAAAAAACCCTAGAAAAGTGTGAAAATGTGTTACAACTCTTTAGAACACCTTTGCAAGGTACCATTAAAATACATTAGTTCAGAATGGCCCAAGACCTAATGTGAATGTGTTATCAACATTACAACACTAAATAAAGGCAACATTAAGCCAAAATCTACAAGGAAGATCCAAATGAGTGCAAAAAATTCAAGGGACACTTTTTTTGACACTACATTTAGCCCGCACTTTAGTGAGAGGAGGAACTTGCTTCAAAATCACACTAAAGTAGACAAACATGCATCAAGGGAGGGTTCCACTATACAATTGCCAGAAAGATGAGATGACAATGATCAAGAGGTATGATCAAGCCCCTAGGATCAAGATCCCATGACAAACCAACATAAGCATAAAGGAACACACATGAAAATGATGTAAAGAACATGGACAAGGCCAATCATACAATGCCAAAGATGAAAAAGAGAAAAATAAATAAAAGAGAGTTGGATCAAGCTTCAACTATTTTTCCATCCCAATGTGGATCATATCTAAGTTGTTTGTCCAAAAAATGCATACTCACTCTGAGGCAACAAAAATCATGGTTGTCCACTAGGTGAGAAACAAACAATCATGGCTGGTGTATACTCACACAAACATGCAGGTGGCTATGGGGAAAGTCATGCCATAGATTGGGCTTCTCACATAACCATTCCAAAGTTATACCTCCTAATAAATTTAATAAGGCATCACACAAAAATGATTTTCGAGCTTCATGAGATAAGAAACAATTTGTATACTTGGAGCTTATGAACAAACAGGATGGTTCCAAAGGCATGCAAGGTGGCCATATAAAAAAAAAATTCAAAATTCAAAGTAGGAAATGTTCAAAGGAGTCTTGATTAGTTCATGCGAGGTCTTTAACTTAGGGAACATTGTGCCTAATGTCTCCAAGAGAGGACCAATAAAAGAATAGAAAATTCACAACTTAAGGGATGCAGTGTGTTGCATCAAGCCACTAAGAGGAATGTAATATGCTAAGATAGATCACACTCATGAAGGAAATCATACCCAATGTCATCCACAAAGCGAAAATGCATATGAAGATGTAGACATGGAAAATGTACAAGATCGTTTTGGCACACTTGATCCCAATTACTAACAAAATTTCTTCCTAGATCACGTTCTCAGCATTTCATCATATTCTGTCTCTTAATTTAGTAAATCATTATTTGTTGGATTAAGTCTTCTTCCTCTTTTAGTGATTAAATTAATCAATTTAATTTAATTAACCTTACATCTTTGTTTAATTAAATAAATAATTTTATTTGATTAAATTCTCTAAAATCCTCTTATTAAATTAAACCTTATTTGATTTAATCTAACATATTCCCTCTAGATTAAATAAATCAAATCATTTATTTAATAAATAGTTTCCTCTCAATTCTTGACTTAAACCAATTCATAAACTTAAGTCTAAATTGTCACATCATCTAATTCTTCATTAAATTAATCAAAACCTTGATTAAGTTAATCCCTCTCACTAAAATTCTCTAGAGAATGCAACTTGCACAATAAATCAAATACTTTGATTTATTAATTCACCTATTTTCCCTCACAAAGCATCAAAAGGGAATATTCCCTCATTTGAATTCAAAATGGCCAAGTGGACTTGGTCTTTCCAACAAGGCATTTAAGATCTCTTACATGTCCTTTGCATTGAGCCAAGTGGTCATAACTCCATTTGACTTCTCATCCACCTTGTCATTTCAATATTTCAAAATTCAAATTTATGCGTTTATCATGCACATTGGCCAAAATGTGCTCATTCCTCATCCAATCACATGTGGACAAGTGGCACAATGCCATTGGATTATCTTTTGTCCCACATTTCTCAAACCTCACTTTCTCTTCCAAATTTAAAGTTATAAATTGGAGACATCTCTCCTCATTTCTCATCCACAATCTTCATGCAAAGTTACTTTCTTCACATTGAGAGCCAATTTTTCCCATTTCAATCAACCATCAATCATCTTTCAAGATTTTCAACAAGGTTATGCTCAAATCTCTTTGGAGATTTGACCATTTCTCAATCACACACCATTGCTCCTTAGGAATCAGGAAAGGGCCAATTGCAACACTTCATTGGCACCAATTCCCCCATAATATCATCAAGCTATTAGCTTAATTAGGATTGAATCTCTTTTATCTAAGTTTATTGAGTTTTTTCTTTCCTAATTTAGTTTGAATAGATGGATTTTATGGGGAATCTCTCATGCTTGTGTACATGCATTTGATCTAACTACTAATGTGTTTTGTTTCTCTTGTGCATTTGCAAGTTTATGGGTTCACATTTTGGTGCTAGAAGGAGCGATGGAAATCAAGAATTGATCTCGTTTTTCAAAAATTTCGTGGTTTTTTGACATTTTTTTGCAGACACAAGAAACTCAACTACGCGGCGCTATATTGAGCCGCTTTTAGCACCGCGGTGCAATACTTCGCCGCTTTCAGAGAAGCGGCGCCATACTGACCCGTGCTCAATTTCCTAACCTCACTGCATTTTCTCCCTACCTGTCACTTTTTTAATCTCCTAACTCCACTGCATCCACCTCCGCGGAACAATACTGCACCACGATGCTGTATCACACCATGTTTCCTCCAACCTTCGCTGCTCCATCCTTCCTTCCTAAAAAATTCAAATTTTCAAATGGGGCCGCTTCTAAACTATGTCGCTTACCTCTGTCGCCCCACTTTTGTGCTCTCTGTTTCTGCAGAGCACCGCCCAAAGTCAACTGCGTGGCGCTATATAGCACCGCTTTTGTCAAACTCCGCGGCTTTTGCAAACTCCGCCATAGAAAAATAGTGAGATTTAAAATTGTCATGTGCTTTTTAAATTTAGGATTTTTTAATCTTTGACCCTATTTTCTGTCTTCTTTCTCTCTGGTTTTCTATCATTTTGTAGGTTGGAGCAAAGGAAGAAGTTTATCATGATATCATGTTCACAAAGTCCAAAGTGTTTTTAAACACTAAAGTGTTCTTCAACACTCTTTAAGAAAGTTTGTTAAATATTTTTCGCCTTAGGAACACTAAATTCAGTTTGGGTTTAAAAAGAACAAGCAAATTTTTATTATGACACCATGCTCATTTTGTACAAAGTGTTTTTAAACACTAAAGTGTTCTTCAACACTTTTTAAGGAATTTAATAAGTTCATTGATCTTAGGACACTAAATTTCTTTTGGGTTCTAAAATAAACAATCAAATTTCTTTTCAAAAGTTGCCACGGGGATAAAAGGAACCTTAGACAAACATACTAGATTTTTCATTAAAGGTTAACAATTGAACAAGGCAATCTCACATTTCATTTGGTGCTTAAAAAGAACTCATCATTGCTTTGAGGAATTTAAAATTGAACATGTGTTTTTCGTGCTTTGTAATCCTTTTTGCAAAGTAGTGTCATTTAAAAGGGCGTATGCGCTTCTCTCGTGCTTCATGATGATCTTGAGAATCAAAAGTCTTTTTGGTGACACTAAGTTGCATAAAATATTGCCTCCACATTTCAATTTGGACATTTTAAAATTGAACAAAACATGCGAGTGTGAGCACGACATATTGCAGAGGTTCTCCCCTTTGTTTTTTCAACAGAGGTTGTGTGAACGGTGGGATATGTTAGCTCACTTTTGTTTATCTTAGAGGGCCTACCTTGTGGGAAAAAGTACTCACCCAAGGGAATGACCCAACCGGGAACACGCTAAAGCCAAGTGACTTCCAACCGATATATAAGTGTGGATTCTTGAGGAAAGTTCAAGAATCACGAGGATTATTCTGACGAGATGGACATAAATGGACTCTCGCCGATGTTGGATAATCCCCCACGAATGGAATACTCGCACTAGAACCCTTTGTTTAGAAAAAAGCCAAAACCTTGTCTATCTTGTTGGTGCAAAAGGTCATGTCCTTTGAAGCCGCCCCACATTATACATGCAGTTTTGTTGTAGAAATGGAAGGTATGCCATGGGAGATTCATGAGTACTAATGTTTGGCTGACTTGAGAAATGTGTGCCGTGGAGGGGAGCCAGTGTGGTCAAGCATTTAGCCATTCACACAAGATATGCATAGCTAGATTCGTCCAAGTGGGAACCCAACAAGATATTGCCTCATCATCCTAGGATTGTAAAAGTGCTTGGAAGAAAAGAATACATTGCTTGGTCCTAAAACCACTTGAAAACAAACATTCACAAGACCTTCAAATCTCAAACCCCTTTGAGGAGACAAATACCTTTGACGAATTTGAGCACTCTTGCTTTCCCTAGGGATTCTATCCCTATAGGTTTCTAAGTGCTTGAATTCTATCATCATTTGTCTTCAATAAGGTTAAACATAAGAGGCTTTTGCCCTATTTCCCTTGATTTCCACATAATGGACCTTGTGGGATGAAAAAGGAAGTACGACATTAGAAATATAGTTTGAAACATAAGCAAGCAAGTGTCTTTGATAAAAGGAATTCATTAAGCCGAAATAAAGAGACAAATTGAACCACATATGTGTTGTTCCCAATGATTTCCCGAAAGATCAAAATTCCGAAACCAAGATTCAAGAGGATAAGTCTAAAAGCCCATGAACAATGCCTTGAGATGCTCCTTGAAGTAAGAGAAAGACTTGTATACAACTTCTACAAAAAGGCTTCAAGGAATAATCCAACTTTGTATGCATTCTACTATCAACAAAATCCTAAACTTTTTGAAAGATTTGCTTTCGTCACATAGGAAGTCTAGCGTGTTCTTCAACACTGAAGTCTTGTAAGGAGAGTTGTGTCTAGGTTTAAGTCTAGGATCAAAGTCGCCATCTTCATTCATCTCTCCATCAGTCAAATCTCATCCCATCAACAAACTTCTTGAGAACCTTGGAAAAAAAATCACTCATGCTAAACTAAGAGGGCTAAACCAACATCATCCTATTTTGGCTTAACACACCTAGCCAAAATAGTCAAATCTCTTGGACGAATTTACCTCTAGATAACACAACTTCCTGAGGTTCACTAGTTCATGATCATATTGGTTTAACACACCTAGCCAGTTCATCCACTTGTGCAATTTCCCCTAGGATAACACAACTTGCTAGGGAATACAACCTCATTGCAATCCTGTTTGACTTAACGCATCTAGTCAAACTATCACAATCAATCTAAGTCCTAATAGTTTAGCATAACCCTTCAGAATTTCTTCAAAGGGTTTCATTCACTCGCATCATCCATTTATCCCATCATCATTACCACCCTCTTTCATCATTAACTTCCCTAGTTCTTCTCTTTTGAGCCTAAAAGGTTAGGATCAAATGATCCCTATTTTTTATGGTCCAAACGGGATCTCAATACAAGAAGAACATGGAGAATATCAATGAAATATCAACTTCCGTAGACATAAGTCAGTTAACCTCCGAAAAAAACCTTGCGGGATCGAGAAATCCCCCAAGTAACTCTCCTTTATCATCAAAAAATTCTCAAGAGAAGACTCATCAAGAGGGCATCATGAATGAAGACATGGGGATGACACAATCCGAAATAATGAAAATGGTTCAAAATCCAGAGAACCACAAAATTGTTAGTGCCATGTTCAAATACTTAAGTGCGTTAGTAGATGGAGGGATCCAGATCCCTCCTGACCTTGTTGCAAGCACTAGTACTGACATGCCTCTTACAAACGCATCCCCAACGTCAAATTTCAATCAAGAAATACCTCATACCACCTTAGCCATCACACCGGCTTCACCAAATGCAAACAAGGGGAGTGCCATGTTTTGAGAGTTATAGAAGCATCACCTTGTGGCCAACAAAGAGGTGGCTGTCAACACCACATCGGATAATTTTGTTCTAGAAAATCCATTACACCCATACGTCCCACTCACATTCCATAATTCTGCTGGATCATCCTCATTTCATGCTACACCTGCATATCAGTTAAACATACCAACTTCTCTACCACAAGGAGAAGGTGATTTGTTTAGAACAACCGAATTCGTCGATCCTTTTTCTTTCTAGGGTAGCATACCATCTACTCCCCTATTTCCATTCACAACCACATCACCTCTCGGATTGGGTTTCCCCCCCTAAACACCGATAGTTTCTCAGAACCAAGAAATGTGAACATCACATCAAATTCTTTCTTTTCGCCCACAATGTCACAACAACAAGTGGCAACCATTCAAGCCACTACATCAACTGGTCATCAAATATCCCAAAGCATACCCTTTCAAGGACCAATCATCTCAACCATCCCTCCAACAATCCCAACCACTACCATAACCCTTTCACCTATCACAACGATTGGCCAGATTCCCATTCCACCACCAATCCCACTGAAAGCCAACACAACAAACTCATTCACCACCCTAATCCAAACCCTTCAAAAGGCCAACCAACAAAGAGTACTCAAGAAAAAGTAGAAAGCTCAAGCCCAAACACAAGCTCAAGCTCAAGCTCAAGCACAAGCACAAGCTCAAGATCAAGCACAAGCACAAGCACAAGCACAAGCTCAAGCGCAAGCACAAGCACAAGCTCAAGCATGAGCTCAAGCACAAGCTCAAGCCCAAGAACAAGATCAAGCTCAAGAACAAGCTCAAGCTCAAGCACAAGCGCAAGCCCAAAAATATGCACAAGACCAATACCAAGCGCAACTGTAGGCGATCCATCTACAAGCATACCAACAAGCCTTGCAAGACTTTTAGGCACAACAATAAGCCAAAAAACAAGCTTTGTTGGCACAACATCAGCTCAACCAACAATAAGCTTTGTTGACACAACAATAGCTAGACCAACAACAAGCCTTGTTAGCACAACAACAGCCTAACCAACAACAGGCTTCATGGGAACAACAATAGATGGACCAACAACAAGTGTTGTTGGAGCAACAACAGCAAGATCAATAAGAAGCATTGTTGACACAAATGCAGGCATACCATCAGGCTTTGAATGCATAATAGAGCTTGCAGAAAATGTCCACTAGTACTCTTCCCACCCATAAAACACCTCAAACACCTCAAAACACATTCATTCCACCTCCCGATCCGAGCAAAGATGTCGCAACACAAATCAAACTTCTTTCACAGCATGTGTTGGACTTACAAGCAGGAAAAACCATGAGAACATTGGGCAACTTGTGCACTTACCCTTTCGACATAAGTCTCACCATGATACCGTTCCCAAACGGATTCAAGATCCCCAAATTTGACAAGTATATTGGAACGGGTAACCCTGAAAACCACGTCAGGGAATTTCAGGTGCATTGCATGGAGGTTGCATATGATGACACATATCTAATGTGACTCTTCCCCCATATTTTGACTGGTCTAGCCATGGAATGGTTTACTCGCCTACCCATGAGCATTAAAACATTCAAGGAAATCGTTGAAGCTTTCCTTAAGAATTATGCTTTCAACATGGGTGTGGATGCTAGTTTGGAAGAGCTATCAACACTCAAACAAACAAAAGGAGAGTTATTCACATCATTCTTGCAAAGGTGGTAATCTAAGGCCAACCAGAGCAAATGGACCATGCCAAAAGAAAAACAAGTTTGCACCATCATAGCCAATTTAGATGAAAAATTGGCATTCTACTTGAAAATGCAATGCATCACATCATATGATCAACTGATCCCAAAGGCACTCAACATCGAAAGAGCCCTTACAGCGTGAGGAGGCATGTCAAAATTCACTCCACCATAGGAAAACCGCCTGTCCAACAACTATAATGATAAACCTCGAACATGGTTGAGGAACAAAAATATCACAAACGACGGTGTGGTAGATGCTGAAGTGGTGATCAATGCCCCCAATCAGAACCTCCAAACCCATCATCAACTACAAAATCATAATCACAATAATGTGCAGACTAATGCAATAGTAGCACAACCACAACCACTATCCACCAATCAAATCAACAACTTGGGAAATCAAGGAGGACCACCTCCCTGCAATAAGTATCCTCCCAAGTGGAAATTCACAGCTCTCAAAGAATCAATTGAGTCCATAATGAAAAAATTGGTCAAAGAAAACCTAATCAAAATCTCTAACTCCGAGTAGTACACGGAACCCATGACCAAACCATTGTGGTATAATGGGAACCTCTTTTGCGACTTTCACAAAGTCAAAGGAAATACCACCACGAATTGCATGAGGCTGAAAAACATCATCCAAGACCTCATCAAGGATAAGATTATCAATATTGAGCAGCCAACCAGAAACCAAGACTTGAAGATATACACGAATCCAATGCCAAATCACAACCAAGGGAATAGTCAAGGAAATAATCAGGGGAACAATAAAGGCAAGCAAAAGTATGCTAGCACTAATCTAGTGTATGAGGAGATAGTCGAATGTGTTGATGAAATAGTCACAGTCATAAATGTCAAAAGAGCTTACAATGACTATGGAGTCACCACACGTGGAAAAAAGGTTACCATTGTTGGGGCACCAGCTAAGACCCCCATTTCTAATACAAAAGCCATCCCCTATGACTACAACATCATTGACCAGCTGAAGAGAACCCCCGCCCAAATTTGCATCATGGAAATATTGAATATCTCCACAGCCCATAGGAAGATCCTTGATGCAGCATTAGCGGCGTCCAACATCTCCACCACCCTTGACACAGAGAAATTTCAAGCTATGGTGGGTAACATCGTTACCCCAAATATCATTACATTCTCTGACTAAGATTTCCCCCCGTAGCCATCTCATAACCGCGCACTCCACCTTCAAGTGCTCATCCATAAAAAGAAAGTCAAAAGAGTCCTAGTGGATGGAGGTGCAGGCCTCAACGTTTGTTCTCTAAAACTCATAAAGAAATTGGGATTCACCGAGGATTCCATTAATAAGAACAAAAGCATCACGATAATGGCGTATGATGACCAAGAAAGAGTGTCTCAAGGCACTATCAAAATCCCCATCCAATTAGGACCGGCAACTATGGAGACCACCTGTCAGGTCCTCGACCTAGAACTCCCTTATAACATCTTCCTTGGACGTCCATGGATCCATGGAATGAAGGTGGTGGCCTCGACTTATCACCAATGTATCAAGTTCTCACACCAAAATGAGGAATTTACTATATATGGGGATCCTGAACCTTTTACCTAGTGCAAAAACTTGGAAGCCAAGTTTTATAAAATCCCCCAAGTACCAAAAAATGTTGAAGGCCCGTCCAGTTCATACATTGACCCAACCAACCTTGCTTCCACTTCTACGACAGAGACACCCGCCATCCCTGACATTTCCAAAATCAAGAACATGATCCAGGACAATGGATGTAGTGAATATAGAATGAAAACGAATGCGTTTGTTGTAGGAGAGTTACCACAATCTCCTAGGTTGCATGGACAACCTCAGCCAGTTGAAACACCTGTCCACACTATTAGGACAAACCCTTATGGATTCCGCCATTAGGGGGATCTCAGTCAAGAAAATATGGATGAGGAGGACATCTCAAACACATTGTACCAAGATGAAAGGCCCACCCCCACCCTACCCATGGACAAAGCTAGTAGAGGACTACAAATGATGTTTGGTATGGGCTATAACAGGAACAAAATCCTCAAAAGAAATAGTGATGGGTGACTGGAGCCCATCATTGTAGAAAGAAGAATGTAGAACTTTGGCCTTGGGTATACTCCTCTGAGTATAACCGTACGTGGCAGACGTACTCCCAGAAGGGTAGTTAGGTCCTCTCCTCAAGTAATAACAACTACTCCTAGACCACCTATATGCCTAGGTATCCCACTTGATAACTTCACCTTTGACATCACCAATGTTTGTGCCAGTAGTGACGATGATGACACCCTAGCTGACCTTCTTAGGCTCTTTGAGGATTCCACCCTATTAATGATTAGTGCCTCTACAACTGAGCCAAACCAACAAGCCCACCAAATCACCTTAGTACACCCACAACTCATCAATCACGACCAACGAGGACCACCAATTCTAGACTCATTCAAAAATGATGAGGTGCTCTCAGAATTCATGGGACTAAGGGATACAGTTCCATGTGGGGATCACAAGGTAGGCTTCAACATCACATTGGACACTCAAGCATATTATGTGGAGATGATTGAATCCTTCAGTCACAAAAGGAAAATATCGAGAATAAGCTCGGGGTTATTGTGTGAAAACCACACCGTGGCACTCTTTAACCACAAAACAGTAAAAATAAAGGATGCATCCAATGGTGAAAACTTCTCTGAGATGCTAGAGGATGAAGGATTCAATCTCCCCCTACTTCTCTACATCAGGAGAAATCAACGGTCTTAGCAGAGCAATGTAATCCTATGAACTTGGGAACAAAGACAAAACCACAAATCACATTCTATGCTCAAACACTTCAGACAGAAGAACAAGAATTGTTGGCTGTGTTCTTAAGAGAAAGAAAGAAAAACTTTGCATGGACCTATGCCGACATGCCGGGTCTGGATCCGGAGGTAGTAGTTCATTATTTGGTTGTTTACCCCAAAGCGAAGCCAGTAAGACAAAAGTTAAGGAAGATGCACCCAAAAATAGCCTTGCTCGTCAAGATTGAGTTACAAAAACATCTGGATGTTGGCTTCATATGCCTGATTGACTATCCAGAATGGGTATCCAACCTTGTACCAGTCTCAAAACCAAAAGGGGGCATCCGCATATGTAGAGATTTCATAGACCTAAACAAAGCATGTCCTAAGGATGATTTTCCACTACCCAACACTGACATGATAGTGGATATGACAACCGAACATGAGATGCTATCACTGATGGATGGCTTCTCAGGATACAATTAGGTAATGATAGAAAAAGAATACCAGCATAAGACAACCTTTACATGTCCTTGGGGCACCTACTGCTGGAATGTGATGTCATTTGGGCTAAAGAATGTAGGAGTTACATACTAGAGAGCCATGACACTGATCTTCCATGACATAATTCACAAAACTGTCGAAGATTATGTGGATGGAATATTGGCTAAATCAAAGAAGAGGCAAGACCACATAGAGACCTTAAGTGCAATTTTTGACCAAATGCAAAAATACAATGTCAGACTCAACCCAAATAAATGTGTCTTTGGGGTACAATCAGGAAAGTTGCTAGGGTACATAGTTTCAATGAGAGGGATAGAAGTGGATCCCACAAAGGTAAAAGAAATCCTTGAAATGGGAGTGCCAAGAACACTAAAGCAACTCAGAGGATTACAAGGTAGACTCCAGTCCATCCAGAGATTCATAGCGCAACTAGCAGATAAATAGACCACCTATTCACATCTGCTCCACAAGGGAGTAGCATCTAGGTGGGATGACAAATGTGAACAAGCATTTAACAAAATCAAAGAATACTTACTCACACCACCTGTGCTGATGCCACTGATCGTAGGGAAACCATTGGTTCTATACATCTCTGCAACGATAGTTGCCCTTGGTGCCCTTTTAGCCCAACATGATGAAAAGGGAACCGAGTGGGCCATTTACTATATCTACAGAACAATGGTAGGGCATAAGCTCAATTACACATCAATAGAGAAAGCTTGCTTGGCAGTGGTGTTTGCAGCCTAGAAGCTCAGACACTACATGCTAGCTCATCAAATTAAGCTAATTGCCAAGATAGACCCCCTCAAATATCTATTGTCAAAAGCAATGCTTACAGGAAGAATGGCTAAATGGGTTATGATACTATCTGAACATGATATTGAGTATGTTGAGTGAAAGGCAATCAAAAGACAAGTTATTGTAGACTAGCTAGCAAAAGTTCCCCTCTACACAGATAACCCACTCGTATTAGAGTTTCCGGATGAGTCCCTTTTCAATCTCAACATAGCGGACCACTAGAAACTATACTTTGATGGTTCCCACACACAACACAGGTCTGGAGCTAGTGTGTTCTTCATCACCCCCCAGGGGGATTGCATACCGAGGTCTTATAAGTTGGTATTCCCCTATAAAAACAAAATTGTAGTATATGAGGCCTTAACCTTAGGTCTCAAAATTGCGGCACAGTGCCAAATCATGGCATTAAAGGTCTATGGAGATTCACAACTTATTATTAACCAAGTCAATGGTGAATACCAAACTAAAGATGATAAGCATACGCCATACAAAAAGGTGGTAGAAAGCCTCAAGGAATCATTCATCGACATCACTTTTGAGCAGATACCGAGGGCAAACAATAGAGCAGCTCATGCAATGGCAAAGATCAGATCCTTGCTAGATATCCCCCGCAATGTCTCAAAACACGAATTCCTCGTAGAACAAATTCTCGTACCTAGTTTCAAGGTACCAGAGTTAGAATATGCATGCAAAATCGTTGGTCCGAGTGATCTTTGGTATCATGACATCTACACCTATCTAAGATTAGGAATCCTCCCAGTTGACATTACCCCAAAACTCAAGTGAACCTTTGTCAAAAGGTCCTTACGATTTGTCATCCTAGGAGAAACCCTCTTCCATAGAAGTATCGATGGAACCCTGCTATGTTGCTTAACACTTGAGGAAGCCCTGACTGCTTTAATTGAGGTACACAATGGCATGCACGGTTCACACTTAAGTGGTATGACCTTGGCTAAAAAGTTGCTAAGAACCAGGTACTACTGGCCAACAATGGAGAGAGAGGCACATGAGTTTGTCAGAAGGTGTCTACAGTGCCAGCAGCATGGAGATCTCATTCATGCACCAACTCAAGAATTACATCCCATTGTTACACCTTGGCCCTTTTCCCAATGGGGGCTCAATCTCATAGGTAAAATATCACCCACCTCATCCAATGGCCACAAGTTCATTATCACTGCCACCGAATATTTCATAAAGTGGGTCGAAGAAATCCCCATGACCTACATCACTGAAAAACAGATATCCAAGTTCATCCTGAACTACCTCATTTGCCAATACGATGTTCCCCAATCCATCATCTTTGATAATAGGACACCCTTCAAGAATCAGGATGTCCGTGACTTGTGTAAAAAATTCAAAATCCAACATCGCTTTCCCACCCCATATTACCCATAAGGCAATGGCCAAGTAGAAGCTACTAAAAAAACCATCCTAAAGATCCTTAAGAAAAAAGTCAATGACTCTGGTCATGACTGACATCTGTAGCTAAATCCCACCTTATGGGCCTACCGCACCAACATCTGCATGCCAAAAGGTGCCACTCCATTCTCCCTGGTCTACAGATCAGAAGCCATCCTCCCTATCGAGATCGAGATTTTGTCACTAATGATATCATTGCAAAACCTCATCACAAATGAGAAATATAGGGTTACAAGATTGAATGAGCTGGAGTTACTAGATGAATGGTGAATGGACACCCTAAATCATCTACAGGTCTACTAGAATCACTTGAAATGGAGCTACAACAAGAAGATCAGGCAATGTACCTTCCAAGTCGGTGACCTTGTGCTAAAAGAGAACCAAAATAATGTACCAAACTCGGATAGCAAGGGGAAATTTGAGCCCAACTGGTTGGGACCTTTCATCATCACCGCAAGTTATAAATCAGGGGCATATCAGTTGTCAACACTAGAAGGCGAGCCTCTACAGGATCCTCTGAACAACTTTCATCTCAAAAAGTTTTATACCTAAGACCTTGCAAGGTATAGAAACAGAAAATACAAAAACAATCAGAAAAAGTGCTTAAAAAATGGTTACCTTGATGAAAACCTGGAAAATAGGCATCTTGGTGACAACAAAAAAATTAAAAAATGCAAAAATCCAAAAAATCAGAAAAAGGATTGAAAACAATAAAGAAAAAGAAAATCGTCCTCTAGTGAAAACCACTTCGGTGGTGCTTTGGATAAGTACCTTGGTGAAAACCTGGCAAACAGGCGTCAAGTGTAAATAAAGCACTCCCCATCCACCAGGATCTGCACAACTCACTCATCCATTCCATCACACTTCATTCATACACACATTCGCTCGCATCCATACCATAGCCTCAGTTGATGTCTATATCATATTCCACCGTAGTACTACGTGGCATATTCCTAAGGTCAGTTTGTCCTACCTTTATCGAAGTAGTCTATCACACCATGCTAGGGGCATGTTCCTATATCGACATCGGATAAAATTCATGTATATTTTTAAGATCTTCTCAAAAAATAAGAAAACCCAAAAACATTCAAATATTCATCAAAAATCCAAAAACATCCAAATCATTCAAAAATCCAAAAACATGTCAAAATATCAGAGAATCTTCAAAGTTCATCATTGAGTCTTGTTAGTCTTTCACCTTGTTGAACTATGTCATCTCTGAGCTTGAATGTAGGCAAGGTTGATCTTTGATCATCTCCCGAGATAGTTAGGGTCAGTCCTTTAGGTGTCTGTTGCATTGGCAATCCATTTACCCATCTAGTCTGCATCTTAGGTCAGTCCTTTAAGCAATAAAATGGCAATCCATATGTCCATCTTATCATCAAGTCAGTCCATCATCGGTCAAACTATGTGGTCTCTATGTGTATAATGCAGGCAAGGATAATCTATGGATTAGCTCCCGAGACCCCTAGGACAGGTCTTTATGTTAGTCTGTTCGTCATAACTCTCAAAAATCCAAAAACATTGAAAAAAGTGAAAATACCAAAAACAGTCTCAAAACATCTGAAAACCCAAAATGGTGCATCCATTTCATCTCGCTTTCACCCGTGATCGTCCCACTCATAATAAAGTGAATCATCGCTTTCACCCTTTAGTGCATCAGTCGGAAGCAAGTTTAGCAGGTTCCAAAGTGAACACCCTAATCGTTAGTCTTGAAAGTCTAAGCCAGTAAGCAAGCAAGTTGGTCAAGTCAGAGTATCAATAGCTTATCACCCAAATCAGTCCCATCAAAAACCCTGATCACTAAATGTCTTAGGATGAAGCTTTCCTGCGATGGACATAAACATCAGGTACCCCATAGTAGTTTAGTCTTGGATAGCGGTATGAAGAACATTAGCTCACTTGTTTACTTTATCCTGGTCTTTATGACTTATCTTATGTTGCACTCATTTCAAGGACCTCTTGCTGATGCCTAAGAAAAACAGGTTTAGAAAAAAAGAAATGGGGGCAATGATCATTATCTTTTATCTATTATGCTTGTGGGATACCCTTGTAAAATAACTTAGTCATATATACTTTGTTTGGTTTGTAGAGAGGATGTTTTAGATATATTGTTAACCACATAGGAAAGCTTTCTTTTTTGTGTTTTGGTTTGAGATGCTTAGAATGTCTGAACTACATCCTGAATGAAGTATGTATGTTAAGTGTGAACAAGAATACTCCTATCTGATTGTCAAGTCAAATTCCATCACACTAGGTACAACACCATCCTGGTCCTTTATACCTTGATGCATCGTACCTAGGTGTGTTATCAAACATAACACAATTGACCCTTTGAAAATCCCAATTCCTAGCAATGCAAATCACCATCACCATCCTAACTAATTCATTAATTCTGAAATTCTTCTATCTCCTTTCCACACTAACATGGTATTATGACAATAATCAAAACATTGCCAATGCATACACTCTGCATCTGGATAATCATTAGCACATTGCATCACATCATTATCTTAAGTTATGAGGAATTTGTTATTTTAAACATCTTAAGAAAGCATTACATCATACATAATCATTTGCATCCATTACCATTTACATATCATTACACCACTATCAACATGCATTACATCTTTAAAACATGAAAAATATATAAAAATAAATGCATCCATTACATACATTACATCACATAAGCATAAGCATAGAAAAATCTCATAACATCATACATTTGCATATTATATATTTGCATATTATATATTTGCATATCATACATGTGCACCATACATGTCATAAAAGGAAAATCATCTCATATATATCATCAAAAAATACTATTATGATACAAATCGGATCAAGTGAACATCGAATACATGGTACAATAAGGCCAAAATACTACAGCCCGTATATCAAAATTGGAACAAACTATCTTGTGATCAAAGGGGGGCTAGCCCAGATAGCTTGTGCCCTCTCCATCCTGTCTCTCACCATGAGCCTCTGTCGGCTGCCTCCCTGTTTGCTGGGAGAAATCTAGCACTCTGCAGGCTGATGGAACTGCCTGTCGGTAGTGTTGTCAATAGTACTCGACCTCTCTGATAGCCTCTTTATATTCTCGAATGTCAACTGATCGGCCCCAAGATGTGGAGGCTGCACTCTCTGACTGTCTCTGCCAGCCTATCTCCCGATCCCTCTCAGATCATGCTAGATCTCTCTTGGCCATAACTGCAATAACCTACTGCTGAGCCTCATCTCGCTTTGCTTTCAAAACCTATACTTGGCCCTGCAGCTGTTGAATCTATGCATCCCATGGATCTGGCTGTGCCATAGGTTATCCGCTGGCTATACTACTAGCTACTACTATGGGACTACCTGGGGCTAGCCATCCTATCCTACAGCTAGCTGCACTAGTGTACACCTCTTGACCTCTTCCTTATAACCTACGCCTAGGCCTGTGATGTGGAAGCATTGCCCCAGGAATTGTCAATCTCACTAGTGGTCTGAACCATTCCCTTTATGTTGGAGTCACCCCTGTGGCTGTTGGACCCTGATCATATGGCCACGACTGAGCCACCAACTATCTGAATGAGGACACTGCCTCATCTGCTGGAATTTGTGGTCCCCATGCTGTCTCTCTGGTCGAGTGTGCAAAAAGTACCATGTACTGACCATCAGGAATATCCTACACCTCACTGAACTTCCTGGCTACCCTATCAAGAAGGTATCTCTCTATCATAGTGTTCTCCCAACCTTGCATGAACTTGTCCTGGCGAGCAAAGAAAAGTTGTTGAGAATCATCGTACGATGGCCCTACACCCATCCATGACCTCCAGATAAACACTGTTATCTCATCTGAAACCCGTCACCAGTGGGCTATACCATCTGTACCCATATGAGTGAAGTGAATCCTCGCCCCGCCATACCACCATACAATGGGATCATCAATATCTATAATGATCAGTGTCACAATCAGGCGAAGCACTAGAATTTTTTCCCATGCCCAAATGTGTAGAAGGGTCAATTTGGCCCCAAGATCTCGACCATCTAAATATGAAAACTCGTGCAAATTGCAGTACAAAGAGGCCAACAGTACTAGTCCCTAGGCATAGCACACTCGATGAGTGCACATCTGCTACCATGCCAATCCCCCAACAAAACTAAGAAACCAAATTACAACCCATGTGAGTTGTCTTCAAAAAAATATGAAGATCAAAGTGCATGCACACTCTAATCAAATTATTATGCAAGAAACCCCTCGATGGAACTTTATATCAGTTCATTTTTTACAATACCCAATGATTGAAAAAGGAGAGAATTCCTAAATATTCATAAACAAAAAATAAAAAAAGACCTCAGATCTATGTAGAGGACTGAACTAGCTTTCCAATGCCGCAAGAATGGCAAAAAAAGGATCACTGAGTCAAAAGATATGCCCTCTGGAGTGAAAACAACAATATCTCAATTCATGGACCTGCAAAATAAAACTAGAGAATAATCAAGAAAAATAACCTATACTAGTAGAATGGGCTCAGAACCAGCTTTCCAATGATATCTTGTTTGTGAAAAACTAACTTTGTATGCAAAAGTTATGGCCCTTTGAGTGAAAGGTGCCTCAAAATGGCCAGTATGGCCTGCAGGTAGCCTAGGGGGCTAAAAAAAAATCGGCCCCTAGTCCTGTGCACAACAAGAGGCTGGGGTAGAGCCCCTGGTCACCCATGTGACTACCGCAGGTGCAAGGAGGCTAGCTGGGGGATGGGTGCATAGCGCTCGGTGCCCCATAGGACTGCGACCTGGCTGCAAGGAGCTCGTAGGGGCTAAACTGGGGCTGGCGGAGCTGGAGGTGGTGCCGCTAACCAGAGCGGCCGACGGGTGGCCGCCCAGTGGCGGTAACCCTCTGAATTGGCAGCGTGAAAACTGATGGCCGTTTTTTATTTTTTTCTGCATTTTTATTTATTTTTGTGCCGTTTCCGCCTTGTGAAGCATGCTGGGGAGTCTGTATAGCCTCCTTGGCAATTTTTTTTTGCCTTTCAGATCAACTTCGCCAAAATCAATGAAACGAAGGGCGATCTTAGGGTTTTGGGGCACTACAAATGTGATGGCAGTGTCTATTTTTCTCTAAGATGCTCCGAAAAATAGGCTTCCCCCAAAGCTTCCAAAAAATTAGCAAACATGAAACCCTCATAGATTTGGCAAATCATGACCAAAATCTGCAAAATGAAAGCCAAACCTAACTTTTTCTAGTGCTTTGAATCTAATGGTGAAGCCCAATCTGATCCAAGACACTGCATAGATGAAATCAAGGCATAAAATCATTAAGGAATACTGAATGAACTCGGCAATGATTTTCTCCAAAATTTGAGAAGGGGTTGCATGTCAAGGCTCTGATACCATGCTAGAAACCAAGATCAGACATGCAAACCTAAACACCTTCCACAGAAGAGAAAAATAATGAAAAAGCAGAGCTTTGCATGAAATGTGCAAATTGATATTATTCAGAATTCAAAGATTACAATGAGATGATTTGCTTTATAAAAGAAAATTATGCAACCCTAATGTTGACCTAAAAATAACTCAACTAAATAAAACTTACTTATTAATTAAGTAAACTAATTATTACCTAAGAAAAACCTAAATAAAGTTATGCAAGTGCAATTAAATATTAATTACACTAACAAAAGCTCCATTATAGCCTCCTCCTTAGTTTGGAATAAAGGTCTCTCAACCCTCCTTATTGTGTCTAGAACAACAACATCAACTATGTACCACTTAGGAAGTAACAAAATACCACTCCTTTGCACTATTGCTCAAACTTAATCTGACTTAATATTCTGGAACTTCTTTTTCATCTTACTTCCTACATTGGCTTGTATAGCCTTCTTTGGGAGATCAGGGTGCATACTTCTTTCTTTGGCTACCCTCTTAGTGTACTCTTGAAAATTTTCTCTCAACACAAAGATTTTAAATGCCTTATTCTTGATGAATGAATCCTCTTCCATAAATCCCTTGCAAGCATCTTGTCTTAAATCATCATCATTGTTTAGGCCACTCAAATCCGTTTTGCTCAAGCTAAGTTCACCTATTCTAGAGCTTGATGCCACTTCTCTTGGAAGAGAAGGCATCTCTTGTTGCATATCTTCAGGGGTCACCAAAATTTCATCCTCGTCTGAATTAGAATAATCAACAACCTTACATACCTCAACTTTCTACTTCTTGGCTAGTGGTTGTTCTGATGGAAGGGGTTCCCTAGGAGGTGAATCAATATCAACAATAATGAGAGGAAACCACCTAGGAGGTGATGGAATTGATTTTTGAGGGGAAACCACCCTTGATTTCTCTGATAGAGTAGGGGTTGGATTTGTTTTTTGTCTCCTTACCTTTTCTTTCCTCCTAGAATAGATCCTTAATTTTGGTTTAGGTCGATAAGAAGGTATTTCCTCAAGCACCACTATGGGATCCTTTTCCATTGCCATTGATTTTCCTTTGTCTATCACTACACGCTCGACCCTCAAAACACCTACTATATCTTCAAAATTATGGATGGTGTGCATGACCCTATTGAATTCACCTGTAATGTTTAGCATAGGATTATAATTTGGATCTTTTGTTCTAGCATGCTCCATCATCTTTTGGAAGGCCAAATATTTTTTTTTTCTCTCATCCTGTTCAGACAAATCCATGACATTTCTAATAACATCCTCAAGATAATAAAAGTTGTGTACAAAATGACCACCCTTGTTTGCTACCTTCAAACCAACAATGAAACCCTCTGGATCATGATTTCTTGGGTGCACTATTTTCAAATGATAAGATGCCAAAAACTTACTAAAATAATTCCAAGCACCCTTGACCATCACAAAATCAACAAACCCTATTCACTTAGGGAAGAATGACCCTTTTGAGAGTCTGGAAGATGTGATGTCTGTGAGCACCCTAACTATCTCATGATTTCAATAAATCCTAATCTTAAAGGCACATCCCTTGGGAAAACATGAGGATTGATAGGAGTGCCATACACTCTAAAAATAGTAGTTTGAGGGTGGGAAATTATATCACCTTAGTTATGGCTTAAATTCAAATTAGGCCTCCTTTAGGCCTTAGAAAATCATGGATTTCCTTTGGAATCCTAGGAGGGTTAAAAACCAAAAATTATCTTAGCTTCGAGGCAAAGATATTGTTGAACACCACATAGTCAAAATTTGAATCATTCTTATCCAGAATATGTGTCTAACAATGGATAGGAAAATCAATGTCATCCTCCCTCTTCTTCAATTTAATATATGTGCCAAAAACCTTCTCCCCTCTGAAAAGGAACATATACATCAACAAGGAGTACCACCAAAAGCTCACTGGTCCCTTTCTGTCCTTAAGTATACTTAGACCTTGGTGTATTCTTTCTAACAAGTATGTGGCATATTCATAGACCACACTAAAAGTTGAATGTTGGAGATGTCCAACCATATACATGAGGTTTGTAGACATGGTGGATGGTTCATATATGCTGAATATTTTGGTAGAGGGAATAAGCTCTTTTTGAAATAATTAGAAAAATACCTCATGGGAAAATGCTCCTTTTCATCTTTTCCAATCTTGATTTTCCTTCTATTCTTTCCTTTCCTAGTGGAAGTAGTATGAATAGGTAGCATTGTTGTTCTGAAAAGAAAATTTGTGTTCTTATACTCTTCCCTGAAATTTTTGAGGTCAATTGGGATCATGCTCACATCCCACTAATGTAGATTAAAAACATTTGCAATCTCCTCTCTGGTTATTTTGACCAATACGTTTCCTGCAAATGACCCAACTATCCTTGAAACAAGGTCATAACTTGAGGAAACATCCTTCAATAGATCAATATGCATGTATACATTTTGTAGCACCAACTTCCCCAAGTATAACCTCTAAGGGTTGCAAATAGGGACACCTAGATACCTATTTCCAAACCAATTCTAAAATAACTGCTACCCATAAATCAATAATTTAGCATCCCTCATACCGCACATTTTATCTTTCAACCTTTCCTGAACATGAAAACCATAAAAAAATGGCTCCCTCAGCCTTTTTGCTAGTGGAGGAATTTAATTGGTCCATTACATCTCAGGAGAGAGTGCTACTCTTGGTTCTTGAACCTGATCTGAACTTTGGGTGCCAAAGGTATATACAAATAATAAAACAACCTAAGGTTATACAAAAGGTCAGAAAAAACCTAGCACCTTAGAACCAGCACTAGGATACTAATTATGAGATGTAATTTACACAATTCAACAAGGCCTATTGCCTTTTAATGCACCCCCAACCCTAATAAAATTATTTAAAGCAAGAAGATGAAATAAAACAATAGATATCTGACCTAACTCAACCTTTCTTCTTTTCTAAGAAAATGATATAGGGACAGTGTTCATTTTACTTATAGTTTGCTGCTGGTATGAAACACTAATTTCTGGATGCAGTGAATTCTAGAATGTATTTTCCCAACCTCCAGAGTACCTATGAATCGCTAACAATCTTCATGTATGTGGAAGAAACTAGCCTTAAATGTACTTGTGTTGACGTTAGATGTATCCAAGGGTATTTGTACTACAATTACTATTCCCTCTCACAAAAGGAAATGGCTCCCACATTTACAATTTTGTTTTAAATCACGTCCATATATCGAATTCCATTGTGGCACATCTGACGACTCCAATCGGGCCCAAAAACATGTCATCATCACTCTTTAGATGACCAACCGATGCGAAGCTCACCACTCAAACACCAAGTCAGTTATCAGAGGGCCCCATGTTTCTTTCCTTGTAAGTAGGACGATACATGCATCACCATCATGCACATCATGCAAAAAACTTTAAAATATGATTTTAAGGCTTGCACGGTGTGCGCTCAATGACTCAGATTAGATTATATAGTTGAATCCCCGCCATTGATTCTTCAACTTAGGTACATCGGTCATCGTAGTGGGAAACAAGTCCCAGATTCTGCAAAGGGACACATCTCACAAGTGCGCAAGCTGCACAACTTTTCAAAGATGAGTTATTTTAGTCTTGTGTGGTGTGTGCTCACGACCAAGATTTAATCCTTAAAAATGACAAAATCTTTTTCTACACATGCAAATAAAACTAGTCATTCAAATGGGGCCTTAGCTAGGTTGATGGACAACATCCCTTTATTCAACAATCAAAACTTAAGCCAAAAATATTAGGCTAGGCTATGGGAAAATATAGAGCGATATTGAATAAAGGTAATCGAAAAGCCTACCCAAAAGGGTCGGTAACATCAATGGATACAATGGATTAAGTGATTATTAAAGAAACTAACAACCTGATATAACAAGTCAACTCACAAATATGATACAGGGGTTTAATGCTTGAAGTGAATTTGAACGAAGGTTTCAGACCTAAAACCCTAGGCCACCGAACCATTAAAATTTAGAAGAAAAGGGTCATTCCAATCATGAGACCAAATTAAAATTTATTCAGATTTCAAAAACTCCATCAGTGGCTCTGGCTCAGGGACACATACCCCTAGTGGGTATGGTAAGAATTCAAATCTCAGTTTGAAGCAGACCAACATATAAAAAATAAACCTAGGAAGTTGTCCGAACAAGACAATTAGACACATTAGAAAAGGAAGATACCAAACCTATATACAAAATCCAAAGGAATGTACAATGTACATGGAAGATAGCCTATTTCAATAGAAATAGGATTTCAAGAACTTTCCATGTACTAGTAGTTTGAGAACTTGACTTGTTAAAGATTGCAAGAAATAAGAGTCATCTCCATGCATATCAACAACTAGATAAGGGCCCAACCATAATGGATCAAACTTCCCATGCTTCCCTCTGTCCTCCATTCTTGCATTCTACATTAAGACTATTCTTCCTAATTCAAACTTCCTCTCAACAACCCTTTGTCATGTAAGTGTTTGAATTGCAATTGTATCTTTTCATTCCTTTTATGAGCTTCTCGCCTTGTTTCATCTAACTCAATTAACTCATCCATCTTGTGCTACATTTCGTCACAAATATCAATGTCATATTCTTGGACAAATTTCTACATTTTAAGCAAGTTATTGTGAGGGATTTTAGCCTCAACCCCATAAACCATATTGAAAGGGGAATGCCCAATAACCTTCTTCATTGTGGTCCTGTTAGCCCATAATGCTAATTGCAGCTTTGAATCCTAGGCCTTCTTGTTCTTCTCAGTCACCATTTTGATGATCTTCATCAAGATTTTGTTGCTTGACTCAGCCTATCCATTTCCTTGGGGATGGTAAGGGGATGAATAAGAAAAAATTATATCATACTGATTACAGAAATCAATGAATGCCTCAAACCTAAAACACATGGCATTGTCAAAGACAATTCTTTCAGGAACACCAAACCTACTTAGAACATTTTTCATTAAAAAATCAGTGACAACTTTAGTAGTTTCCTTCCTAGTAGGAATGTCTTGAACCCATTTTGTAAAGTAATCAGTTGCAACCAATATCCAAGCATGCCATCCACTGGACTTTTCAGACATTTCTCTAATGAAATCAATGCACCATTGTTGAAAAGGGGTTGGCACTGATACTGGCCTAAGTGGTAGATTTCCTAATTTTTTTTAACTTGCTAGTGAACCTCTGACAAGCATCACACCTCTTCACAAATATATGTGCATATTTAAATACCATGGGCCACCATAAGCCTAATATCAAAATTTTATGAGTAGTAGTTTTGGCCATGTAATGGCCTCCACTTGCACCTTTATGCATCTCAATCAAAAGATCTTTTGCCTGATCTTCATCCACACATCTGAGCAACACACCTTTAGGGCTTCTCCACCAAAGTTCACTATCAATGATAACATATCTAATTGCATGTAATATAAAAATACTTCTCTCATTGTTGGGTAGACCCTCAAGGCATTGCATGGTTTGTAAATACTCAACAATTCTTCTATAGCACCCACAGGTCTACATATCACATATAGGCGTAAAATTTTCATGCTCAACCTGATTTACCTGGTTGGCTTCCAGGTTCATCTCAACCATCAACTTAGCTAGGCACTAGCCTCTCACCAAATTGGTGATTTGGATGTCAATGTTGAACTCTTGAATCCTATTTATCCACCTACATCGACAACCTGTAGTCTCCTACTAAGTAAATATGTCCTTGAATGCTATTGTAGGAACACATGCAACAACTGTAGCCCCAGTCAGATATGGCCTAATTTTTTTGAGAGCCTTAACAAAGGCGTATGCCTTATTTTTTGTAGCATCATACTTCAATTCAACTGATTTCAATGACTTGCTAAAGAAATCAATAGGTTGTTCGAAACCTTCACAATTTTTCTGGAGTAGGACCCCTGCTATTGTGTGAAAAGAAGAAAATATGAACAACTAAAAAGGATTTAAGTAATTAGGGGATTTAAGAATAGGGGCTTCCTTAATAGCATCTTTCATAGCCTAAAAGGCTTTGATAGGTTCTTTTGTCCATGCTTCTTTCTCTCCTTTCTTTAGCATCTTATATATGGACCTTACAATTTCAACAAAGTTGGTGAAAAACCTTCACACAAAATTAATTTGCTCGAAGAAAGACTAAATTCCCTTTATGATCTTAGGTTGTTGAATTTTATCAATTTCTAGGACTTGTTCAGGATCAATCCTGATTCCATCTTTTGAGACAATGTGGCCTAGTAATTTTATTTCTTTTACTCCAAACTGACACTTCTTAGGGTAAGAGAATTTTGATACTCTAAAGCTCTGATAAATATTTTTTCCCAATGTAAACAATGGTCCTTCTCATTTTTACTATGTGCATTGAGGTCATCTTGGTAAATGGCTAGAGAAAGGTCAATAAAATCAGCAAAAGCCACATCCATTGCTCTTTGGAATGTGGTGCTAGCATTGATGAGACTAAAAGTCATTCTTACATACATGTATGTTCCCCAGGGTGTAGTAATTGTAGTCTTGTACTGCTCAGCTTCTCTTACCATCACCTGGTTATACCCTAAGAAACCATCCATCATGGAAAGTAACTCACACCCTGTGACCTTTTGCAACATGGATTCCATGTTGGGAAAAGGATAATTGTCTTTTAGGGATGCCACATTAAGATTCTTGAAATCCACACATAACCTGATATTGGCATTCTTTTGTCTAACAAGAACTAGATTTGAAACCCATGATGAATCCCAAATAGGCTTGATGATCCCTACTTCTCATATCTTGGTGAGTTCTTCCTGCAAATTTTGTTGTATTGTGGGATTGATAGGCCTTTTCTTCTATCTAAACAATTTTGCATCAGGCTTCAAAAGAATTTCATGCTGGAACAAATCTTCCTTGTATGCCTTGAGATCATCATATGACCATGCAAAGATGTGCCTGTACTTCCTTAATAAGGAAATTAACATGTTTCTCACATGGGGTTTCATAATTTTTCTTATATACACCTTTTTAGGGGAATTTTCTTTCCCCAAGTTTACCTCCTCCAGGTCTTCCCTACGAGAATATGTTTTCTTAACACTTAATTTATTAGGGCCATCAAAAACGCTCTCTAGTGCAACCAATCCCTGGGAAATCTTGTTGATTTTTAACTAAATTATCTCATTTCCAAACAACGTTTCATTTCCATCAACCTCAACTATAAAAGACCTAAATTCAATCTCTTGGTTTTCATATTTGTCAACAAAGTACAAAAAACTCAAAATATCATTGTCATCATCAAATACCTGCCAATTGCAAATATTTTCAGGAATTGCAGGTTGTGTTTGTACTTCTATTTGTGATACACCATCAAAAGCGACATCATCTAGCCTTACTATAATGTTGTCTAATAGGTCTGCCCTAACATTTTGTCCCCTCTCTACCCAGTCTATGCGAAAGGCCTCTAAGGCTTCAATAATATCCCAAACAAAAAAAAGTTATTGCAGAAGTCTTTTGTCTTTAGAAACAAATCAGGACCTAACTTGGGAAACTATCAACTCAGAATCTCCCAATACCCTCAACATCTTATTACCATGCTTGGAAGAAAGTTTCAATCCAAGCAAAAGAGCCTCATACTTAGCAAAATTATTTGTATAGGCAAACTGTAATAAGAAAGAGTATTTGTAAGTCTTATCTTGTCAAGAAATCAAAATGATCCTTGCACCAAACCCTTCTTTGGAACATGATCCATCAAAATACATCATCCAAGGATAGTATCCATGTAAGTCATCAACAATTTCATGGAAAATTGGTGCAGGGTCCGCATTATCCTCTAATAGTTGTTCCTCAACTCGGAAAGTATCTAGACTAGTATCTATAAAATGAACCCTTATTGGTTCCTCTGCATACTCAATCATGTGGTGGATTCTTTCCTCCCTTGCAATCTTAACATATTTTTGATCCATAGAAAAGGTGGAAAAAGAAAATTCACACTGTATACTCTCACCCATGGAAGCACTCCACTATCTTGATAGTAACATCCCATAGGTTGGTGGGATATCAACCACTGTAACACTCATGAACAGTTCCTTTTCTGGGAATGCTGCCAATTTGTATGGAACTCTATTGATTACCCCTATAATAGGCACTTCTCTAGAATCCATAGAATAATATTTTCCATATGTGTTATCCACCTTCAAGCCCATTTCCTCCATGATCTTCATTGACATTACATTGTTGGAGGCCCTAGAATCTATCATGCAATTTCTAAGCAATTTACCATCAATGATTAAGCTCAAATAAAATGGGTTAACTTGGCTTGGATTGGAAATAATGGTAGCTCCCAAATATATTTGAGGGTTTTCATTAATGACCACCTTGACCTCAAAATCCTTCTCTTGATTACTGTTCGATTCAAATTGTTGCTTAATCATCTTATCCTTCCTACTCGTAACAATACTGTTAATATATGCAATGGTCTTATCTTTATGCTCATCTATTCTCATCATTTCCAAGAATGGGATTGTGATCCTGACTTGTGATAACAACTGGAACATATCTATAGGGGAATAATTTGGTATCTCAGGGAACAAATATTCTATAGGACTTACATGTTCAACATGTCTCGAGGTCTTTTCAACACTAGATTTATTATGCTTGGCTCCATCAATGTGAGGGGAAAATTCTCCTTCAATTTTTGCCCTAGTGCCTTTCTTAGCCCAGATTCTCACCTCTTTGCCCTCCTTAGGCTTTCTTTCCTCTTTATTATTCTCTGTCTTTGTTTCTTTGCCTCCCACTTTGTCTTCTTTAACAAAAATGTTGGCTGGACCACCCTGGTTACCACTCACAATTCTTTTTCTTAAATGATAATCACTCCTTGATTTGGAAACCAATGGAACTATATATATTATAATCTCTTCATTTGAAGGTCTTCACAAGGAATTTTTTTTAGATTCCAGAGTATACACAGTACAATCAATATATCCATCTTCATATGAGAAAACTTGCTGATGATACACACTAGCCTCTATCCTCAGTGCATCCACATCACTCACATCGATATCATCACCTGAGGAATACTTCCTATACTCAAAGTTTGATTTAATCATGAACACATTTTCCATATGATCATGGTCCTGAGGGGAATCTGATTCCCCTTGGTCATCATGATTTTCTTGAAGGGATCTTGCAACAACACACTATTGTAATGAGTGAGGCATCTGACATACTTCACACCATGGAAAGTCTTCAATAAGATTTGTGGAATTTCTTTGCAGAGGATCAGGTGTGCCCTGAGCAGTTTTCTGATTGTTGTTGTCTGGCTTCCCATTATGCCAATTAGTATGATAGGGATAATCTTGCAGCCTTTGGAACATGTCATTTCTCTAGAATTGAGGTTTGCCATTTTTTGCCGCTTTTTACAAAAAACTAAGGACCTGATCTAATTTCTCATTAGGGGTTGAGCTTTTGCTAGTTTTCTCATTCTTGACCTTGGGATTTTTTGAAATCCTAAAATCATCCCTACATCCTACTTTGCCTGATGCTCTCCTATTATTTTCAATGTTGACTACCATCTTGTACGCCTCTCTCAAAAATTGGGGATTCTTGTCTCTCAACATATAACACATCTTGGAGTCATAAGCATTGTAGTATATTACTAGGAATGATTCTCATTAGGCCATAGGTAAGTAGGAACTTTGAGCATGGCCTTCTGGAACCTTACATTGAACTCAGTTTCCATCTCATTTTGGCCTTTAGTAATGTTGTTAAAGTCATTCAATCTGAACCTGCGGTGAATCTGATCCCCATATTGCTCTTTGAAAAGCCTATAGAAGACCTTTGTAGAATCAATGCTTGAATTAGGTAATCCTCTATACCAATCCCTAGCATCTTCTATCAATAATTGCATGAAATAATTCATGGAAACATCATCGTCCCATAACTCAAAGTCTTCTACAAAAATCTCAAAATCCTTCAGGTGATCTTCACCACAGAAGTCCTTGTTATTAGTAAACTTAGGGAGATGTTTCCTAGCATTGTTAGGGACAGGATTCAGGTACTCTAGGATATTAGCATAAAATAGTTGCCTATACCTATCCATCTGAGGTGGCCTTTTGGAATCTCTATCTTTATGGAGATCAGTATGTTCTCCATCTCTCTTGTTACCAGGATTACTTTCTATCTTACCTTTCCCATTTCTATCATTGCTGTTATTTTTCTTCCTATTTTCTTCATCATCCTCAGAGTAAAAGCTTCCATCCTTATTTCTTTCTCCACCTCCTCCACCTTGAACTCCACCCCCACCTTTTTCGGGTGTATGTCTATCTAACTTCATCTCTTGGGATTCAGGATTGTTCTGCCTCGAACTTGAAGGTTCAGGTGTAGGGATGGAAATTTTGAGGAAAGAAATATTTCTTTCGATTTTTGCATTAGCAACTTCCATTTCAGCTCTCTTCAGGTCTTCCTGCAACTTCTCATTATCTAGCTGCAATTTCAATAGCTTAGGATTTGGAAGTAAAAAACATGAAATGGGGTCAATCTTAGGATTAGGGGTAGGGATCTTAGTAGACAAAATGGGGGTATTTATGTTAGTATTGGGAGTAAATTTTTTTTATTACTTTGATCTATGGGCTTCTTCTTGTGATATATAAAGGATGCCTTGTTTGCAGAGGCTGGAGGGTTAGGGATTTTGGTGGCTGCGATATTTGTAAAAAATGTACTAGCAGTAGAAATCCTCATCTGGATGGTTACTTTGGGAATTTCTTGTGTGATTTGGAGTGCTTCCTTAGCAACATCCTCCTCAGAAAACTTACACCTAGTAGTATCTTCTCTCATTTTCTCAATTTTTTTGTCTCCTGGCATCTCTTTCAAGCTACTTGGATTTAACCCTATTATCCTTCTCCCTCAATTATTTTAACCTATTCTTCGATTCTTGGTCAACAAGCCAATTTTATTCATCTTCGATGGTTTGCATGTCCTTATCTATATCCTCCTCATTTTCTAAGAAGTCATACTCACCTGGAGTAGGAGTATGAAAGGTTTGGTCAACCAAGTTTTCTTTAGGAGGAAACAATAGACTAGTACTAGGAAGCTCCACCCCGGGATTAAAATTTTCCCCATGGAAGACAAACCCAACCCCAGGGGTAGGTGGTTATGGGAACTACTTTCTTATGTTCCAAAATGGTCACCTAGCTTCTTCTCATGACACATCCAATTCATTGTCGAACACTTGTTCAACATGAAATCTTCATTGATCTTCCCTAGAATTTTTTTCTCCATGTGACTCCTCTTGAGAATTTGTATTTTTAATTTCATTGTTAAAATGAGGTGACACTTCAGTAGCCGGGGATTCATTAGAATTACCTGATTCCTAATTTTTCTTTATCCACAATGGTTGCTTGTCTTTAGCAAGCTCGGGTTGTAGCTTCTATTTAGTGTTCTTCATCTGGCTTCACATTCATCACATTTGTTTGTGAACTTTTTGTACTTGTGTCACCTTCTTGGACCTTCCTTCATGCTTTCTTTTCACTTCCTCAATGTCTTCAAATGTTGGCAAGCACTGGTGCAAAGATGCAAGAGTTGCCACCCAAATTGATTGGGAAAAGTTTATATCAATTGTATTATGATTCATGCAATTTACACAAGGTTCTACTGACACATACAAACTTTAATAAATACAACATACTTTGGGTTAAAATTTCAATAAAATCCTTTTAATACATGAAAGAAATAAGGTTTTCAACATAAACATTAATGGAAAAACATCGACAAGGACTTGGGAAAAAGTTCACAAGACTTCAACTAGGCCAATTCTATAACTGATAACACCACATATCATGGTGAAATTTGACACGGCATATGGGTGAACACACTTCTAACCAATGTATAAGCTCCCTAGTAGTGTCACCATTCTATTGGTGATTTTTTAAGAACCAATACAAATCTCACCAAGTACCTATGAGTTTGCCACACTCAATTCTTGAATACTTGCGAGACAGTTGGCCAGCGAACAAGATGAAGCCTTAACACTTCCTCTCTTGCACTTTGAGTTCTGAAAAACCTAGGAGGGTGATCCCATAATGTATATCCTTCAAATTATATATATAAAGCTATATCATATGTTGTATGTCAAAGTAGATGTATTCGCATTAAATTCTTAAGGATGAGATCCTTCAAGAAATGTGCAATTCCTCTAAAGAACCAAATACCACAAGCCGAGAATACAATAAAATAGAAAAAACAATTCAACTAAAATTTATTTATAAAATTGTTCTCAAATCAAATACTGGAACCACAAGAAATGCATTCAACACTTTTAGACTAGTGTCTTATCTTAGGTGGAGTCAAAATAAAGAAAATTGAATTATAAGGTGAATTTAATCCCAAACATCCATGACTTTAGTGATAGTGCATTACAATTCACATATCATTACTCAGATCCCATGACTACTTATAAGATCCACATATAATTTACATAGATTCATGTTCTAAATAAAGCATTCTAAAAAATTCACTAAACCAGAACTATAATCAAAACATATTGCACTGTGAAAGACAATGAAAATCAATGAAACAATCCTTGATCATATTTTCATTAATAATCCGCATAAACATAATAATGGAGAGAGAATGGAATCATAAGATAGGAATATTTGTTTCAGGAATGCTTGGAAACCATACAATTAACAAAATTAACTCCCTTAACTTATAACCTAAGACCTCGACTCAAACAAAATATATGTACTTCTCATTTCAAATCTCTTCTCTAGAATTCAACAAAAGACCTATACATATGGCCGTGAATTCCCTTTTATAAGAATAAGGTAGAAAAATAAGAAAAAAATATAACCATATTTCAAAAGGCATCCTGTATCATGATGATAACCTTCATATTTATTATAACCTCTTTCCTCTTCATGAGCATCTATAGGAGAGAAGATGAGTCATTATCTCGATCAACATCAGCACCAATCCATGTCATCACCAATCAACATTAGTTCATTACACCTTGAGATGAGGAGAAAACATATCTTTATACAATGTAATTTTTGAGGCCACACCTATTCTATAATTGACCAAGTACATGTGTTCTCCTACTATATTCTTAGCTCTAAATCATCAATGAGAATCCTCTTCCATGATTCATACTCTGCGTATAAAGGCCAATGAAACCCAATAATTTGATCCATCTTCTTTGTGTATGGGGCATACTTTATCATTACCAAAGTAGCTTCTTTGTGAAAATCCTAGAAGAAATCGATGATGAAAGACAACTTCTCAAGAGTATTTTTCAACATATCAATGTCAATTCTCTTACAAATATATGACACTTGAGAAGCAATAGTTTCCTCAATCCGATCTCTCCATGCCTGCAAAGGTTTAATCCCATCATGTGCATCCTGAATGTCAGGTATCAATGAAATGTTTTCCTCATCAAAATTGGCCTTCAATTCTTTTATTTTGGCATCCATGGGAGCAACAAAACCTTGAAAACTCTGCTCCCTAATCTCACCGATAAATCTATAAGTTGGGAAAACATTTGGATACATGTCTTCCTTCTGCCTTGCCCCAATCACCATAAGATTCAGATTTTAAACTCTTGGAATCCATTTACCCAATAGTGGAGTGGCCAAATCCCTATCTCTTTTAGATAATTTTATTGCCTGAATCATTGAAGCATAACTTGAATGAATTCTATTCAATGTACCTTGGATTCTCTTATTCATATGCTTGAAAAATGTGTGAACAATTTTAGAGTTAGTTTCATACACAACATTTTTGGCTTGTTGAAGCAATTCCTTATATTCACTTATCTGGAGTATTAATTCCTCCCTGGTAGCTTCAACTTATTTGGCCACTTTCGAGACACCTGGCTATTCAACTACCAAAGGTTCTTGGCCCATATTGTAAGGAATTATTGACAAGGGCTCCTCAAGAGGGGGAGGAGAGGAATGAGTCATGGGCGATGTGGGTGATGCCTAACCTAGATTTCTAGGCCCTTGAGACTCAGGAGTATCCACTTGTTGTATTAGCTATGTCATTTTTGTTTCAAGCTCAACAACCCTTTGTTGACTCAATTTATATTCACTAATAAACTCATTATACTTACTCCTATATTTATTTCTTTCTCTAGTGAGGCTTTCCACTATTGCATTGGTGAACCTAGCCATATTGAAGGTCATATCAACTGCCTCTTATTGGGTCTCAAAAATGCAGGTTTTAAGCAGAAGAGTTTGCCAAGCTCTTACAACACTTTTGGCCAACGTACAAGGCCAATTGATGCAATTGTACCTTCTTCTCTTTAGGCTCTGCTAGACCTAGGTTGGTGAACCTAATGAATGATGTAGATTTGAAATGAGTTTCATGATGCAACAATCTACCCACAATGGCAAGAGTGATGGATAGACAAATATACTACAACTACTCCTACTCCTACTACACAAATGAAAGGTTTTGAAAATGATGCTTGATATGAAATTGTTCTCTAGGTTGAGGCAGATCAGTGCCTTCTGCCCACATGGGAAATGGAGTCAAATTATCAAGAATTGTGCATTTTTCTCTTTCCATCTTACTTCAAGTTGCTAGGCACTTTTAAAAAATAAAATTCTAATGACTGGAATATGAATTCATTAATTTATGTCTTGTATACATAATGTTAGAATATTTTCTTATCGGGTTCTACTTCAACAATCCAAAAGAAATACTAAATCACTATGACTTGTTTAAAACAATTTTAACTCTAACTTGCAGACACCAATCAACCAAATCACATAGAGTGAAATTTGCACTTTGATAAATCAAACATATGCTTGATACATTGATTTAAGTGATTTAAGACTTCAAGTTGGAGATAAACCTCACAAGAAATATACATTATTATATCACAACAACTCAAAACAGAAAGAGTTTCACAAATTCAAAATGATCTATCCATTGATTCTACTTCAAATAAAGTCTGTACATTATTTGCATTCCCAAGTCCCTTCTTGGGAAAAATCTAACTCCTATTCTAACTCCTACTACCCCTGTTCTCTTAGATTTTTGAAATATTTGTACAATACATGCTAAGGGTTGTGACCCTTGATTTTTCTATTATAGTCATTCGAATTCTGGTAATGGCCATTTACATTCTCTTACAGAACAAAATATTCAATTATTGCCTTATTGACAAATCAAATATCTTTACATAGTTCAGCATTTGATTTTAATTTAATACTTTACCCGCCTTTAATATTTCACTCTATACATTGCCACTTCCTTTATCTTACTGCTCTACTGCGGGCTTTGACTTCTCTCCCTATGGTATAGTGGTATCTGACCCTAACAGATACCTCTGTTGTTTGTCGACTATCCACCCTACTACCACAATCATCATAGTAACCGCATGTGGTTGTGCGGTAACCATTCATTGCTTCCCTCCTCGCCTACCACTCTACCGCGGTCTTCGTATTAACTATGTGCGGTATAGTGGTAACCGCTAACCACTTACCATGTCATTAGTGCTGACTGTTTCGCTAACCAGTACCTGCTCACTATGGCCACCGCAGTCTGTGGTTTGACTACGCGCGGTACCATGGTAAAACTGCTCCCGATCGCTACGTTCACCATCTACTGCTCACTAGCTAGCCACCACATTACCACAGTCAAGGTGATGTCCCCCATGGTTGTACGGTGACTGTCTCTTGACCACCACCCTTCACTTGTCTTTGTTCACCTCCATTGTTTGTCGGTTATCTCACCACCACCGCGATACCAGGGTCAATGAACTGACCGCACGTGGTGTGGCGGTAAAAACTCTATGCCTACCTGTTTAACCACTACTGCCATACCGTAGGCCCATTGTGGGAGGCCATAGTAAGGCAGTAAACACATAGGGAATGAAAAATAAGGGAGCAGTAAGGGTATAAAATAAATAATGAAGTGGACGGGGAGAAAAATGAACTATCTTTTATGAAAGCATAGGAAAATGATGGATTTAAACAAAGAAAAACCTTAGGGTTTTAAGAGAAATTTTGGGTTCTAACACCTCTAATGCAAGGGTATCGACAACTCTCTTTATAATCAATTATCCTTTGAAGTTATCCAATTCTACTACCAATGGATTCTTAGAACCAAGGGATAGTTACCATATAGCTAGAGCATCCCATTCCTCACTAAAAGTAGAACCCTAAAGCACTATTCTAGCCTCCTCGATTTGAAATAAAGGTCTCTCAGCACTGCTTATTGTGTCTAGAACAACAACATCAATTACATCCCACTAAGGTAGTAAGAAAACACCACTCCTTTGCACTAGTGCTCGAGCTTCATCTAGCTTAATATTCTAAAACTTCTTTTTCATCTCACTTCTTACATTGGCTTGTATAGCCTCTTCTAGGAGATCAGGGTACAAAATTATTTCTTTGGCTACCCGCTTAGTGTACTCTTGAACACTTGCTCTCCACACAAATATTTTAAATGCCTTAGTCTCGATGAATGAATAATCTTCCATAAATTTCTTGTAGGCATCTTATCTTATATCATCATCATTGTTTAGGCCACTCAAATCCATTTTTCTTAACCTAAGGTCACCTGTTCTAGAGCTTGATTCCACTTCTCTTGGAGGAGAACACATCCCTTGTTGCATATGTTGAAGGGTCACCAAAATTTCATCCTCATCTGAATAAAAATAATCAACAACCTTTCATACCTCAACTTTCTACTTCTTGGATGGGGGTTGTTCTGATGGAAGGGGTTCCCTAGGAGGTGAATCAATATCAACAATAATTTGAGGAAACCTCCTAGGAGGTGATGGCATTGAGCTATGAGGGGAAACCACCCTTGATTGCTTTAGTACAATAGGGGTTGGATTTGTTCACTGTTTCCTTACCTTTTCTTTCCTCCTAGAATAGATCATTAATTTTGGTTCAGCCTGATAAGAAGGTATTTCCTCAAGAACCACTGTGGGATCTTTTTCCACCACCACTGATTTTACTTTTTCTATCATTGCACGTTCGGCCCTCAAAACACCTAATATGGCTTCAAAATTTTGGATGACTTGCATAACCCTATTGAATTCACCTGTAATATTTGGCATAGGATTATAATTTGGATCTTTCTTTGTAGCTTGCTCCATCATCTTTTGGAAGGCCAAATATTTTTCTTTTCTCTCATCCTATTAGGAGAAATCCATGATATTTCTAATAACGTCCTTAGGATAAAAAAATTTATGTACAAACTGACCACCCCTATTTGCTGCCTTTAAACTAGCAATAAAACCCTCTGGATCATGATTTATTGGGTGCACTATTTTCAACTGACAAGGTGCCAAAAACTTACTAAAATCATTCCAAGCACCCTTGACCATCACAAAATCAGAAAACACTTTCCACTGAAGGAAGAATGTCCCTTTCTTTTTAGAGTCTGACAAATGTGATGTTTTTGAGGCTGCCAACTATCTCATGATTTCAATAAATACTAATCTTAAAAGAACATCCCTTGGGAAAAAATAAGGATTCACAGGAGTGCCATACATTGTGAAAATAGTAGTAAGAGGGTGGGCAATTATATCACCCAATTATGGCTTAAATTCAAATCAAGCCTCCTCTCCAAAGGCCTTAAAAAGTCATGGATTTCCTTTGGAATCATAGGAGGGTTGAAAACCAAAAATCCTCTTAGCTTCAAGGCAAAGACATTGTTGAACACCACATAGTCAAAATTTGAATCATCCCTATTCAGAATCTGTGTCAAAAATTGGACATGAAAATCAATGTCATCCTCCCTCTTCTTCAATTTATGTCTGTGCCAAAAAATTTCTCCCCACTAAAAAGGAACATATGTATCAACAATGAGTACCACCAAAATCCCACTAGTCCCTTGCCCTCCTTAAGTATAATTAGACCTTGGTGTATTCTTTCTGACAAGTATGTGGCATAATCATAAACCACATTAAAAGTTGGATGTTGGAGATGTCCAACCATATACATGAGGTCTATAGGAATGGTGGATGGCTCATCTATTCTGAGGATTTGGCAGAGGGAATAAACTATCTTTTTGAAATAATTTGAAAAATACCTCACGGGAAAAGGCTCCTTTCATCTTTGCTAATCTTGATTTGCCTTATATTCTTTCCTTTCCTAGTGGAAGCAGTATGAATAGGTAGCATTGTTGTTTTGAAAATAACCTTTGTGTTCTTATACTCAGATTCCATAAATTTTTTGAGGTCAATTGGGATCATGCTCAGATCCCACTCATGCAGATTAGAAACATTTGCAATCTCCTATCTGGTTATTTTGACCAGTTATTTTCCTATAAATGACCTAACTATCCTTGAAACATGGTTGTACCTTGAGGAAATATCCTTCAATAGATCAATATCCATGTATACATTGGGTACCATTAGTTTCCCCAAGTCTAACCTCCAAGTGTTGCGAACAGGGACACCCAGATTCCTATTTCCAAACCAATTCTGAAAAAATTGCCAACCAAAAATCGGTAATTTAGCATCCCTGATATCACACATTTTATCTTCCAACCCTTCCTAAACATGATAACCATAAAATAAAGTGGCTCCCTAGGAATTTTTTCGAGTGGAGGACTTTAATTGGTCAATTACATCCCAGGAGAGAGTCCTACTCTAGGTTCCTAAACACGATGCATGAACTTTGGTGCCATAGGTAGATACAAATACTAAAAAAACCCAAGGTTATACAAAAGGTTGCAAAAAACCTAGCACCTTAGAAGCAACACTAGGATAACAATTATGGGATATAAATATATAGAATTGAACAAGGCCCACCACCTTTTAATGCACACCTCAACCCTAATAAAACACTTTAAAGCAATCAGATGAAATAAAACAATAGATATCTACCCTAACTCGAGCTTTTTTATTTTTTAAGAAAACGATATAGGGATAATGTTAATTTCATTTATGATTTTCTGCTGGTATGAAACACTAATTCTAGATGTAGTGAATTTTGGAATGTATTTTCTCGACCTCTAGGGTCCCTATGAATTAATGACAATCTTCAAGTATCTAGAAGAAACTTGACTTGACTACACTTGTGTTGATGTTAGATGGCTATGAGCATATTTATTGTAATTACTGTGATTTCCTAAAATGTTAAGTCCTAATATGAGATGCTAAACAACTAATGATGCAATAAAATGAACTAACACAAAAGAGGACACCTAAATGATTAGCCTAAGAAATGGCAAACATGAAAACAAGATAAAAAAAATTGAAGTTGATTATACCTTCATGTTGCTCCTTCCTTGGTTGGCCCTTTGATCTTTGAAGATTTGTGTGCTCTTTGGATGACAAGCTAAATTGAATGTGCAAAGTGATATGCAAGATGGATGGAGATATGATAATGATGAGAGATCAAATGGAAATTTCGCAAGAGTTTTGAAAAAAAAATATTGATTCCTAAAATGAGAGAAATGAGGGGGTATTTATAGGATAATTTGAATTCTATAGAGAATTCAATGGTTGAGATTGATCCAACAAAGCCGAGATGAAGGGCTATGGTGAGTTCAGGACTCACAAGCCCTCACATCTTGACTTGTGGAATGTGAGATGGCCTAGGGTGGGGTGATGTGGAAATGAGGTGGAAGAGAAGTACATGAGGTGGATGAAGGACAAGTACCTTGTAGGTACCTTGGGGGATGAGAAGATTTCCTCAAAAAGGAACTTCTTGTTGCCAAATGAGCATGCAAGAGACATTTGAGGAATTTTAGAATTCCTCAAAAATCTCCATGGGAAAAGAGGAATTGGTTGGAGAAATAAATGTGAATTAAAAATTCACATTCTTAGGAGAGTCTATTGGATAAGAGAGGGTCTCCAAAAAGCTGGGGATTTGTCACATGTGGGTGATGTGACAAGTCCAAGGTTCTAGAAGTCCTTGGCACATGCAAAGTGACAAGTCAATTCTTCTATAACTTGCATGGGGATAGGGTAGACCATAGAAAGATAAAATTGAATTAAAAATTCACATGGGGAAGAGGGCAGTCTTAGGTGAATAAATGTGAATTAAAAATTCACATGGGAAAGAGAGTCAAGGCCAAGAAAGGCAAGTGGAAAGGTTGACCAAAAAAGGTATGCCAAATGTGGCTAATGATTTTGAATAAGGTTGTGCAAACACAAGATTATGATAATTAATGAGAGATTAGAGACAAGTGGTATATTATGGAGGATGTGACATTAATCTTGATTCAGTGGTGCACATTCTAATCAAAAATTAATTAATTTAATCCGGATTAAAAGAGGATTATGGAGAATGTGACAAGGAGAGAGCAAAAGAGGGATTAAAAATTGGTTTTAATCGAAATAGGTCAAATGACTAAATTAAATAAATCGTCCTATTTATTTAATTTGGAGAAGAAAAGGTGTAAGGTAAAGTATTTAATTTATTCAATTACATACTTAAGGAACCTTATGCAGAAAATGAAATAATAATTAAATAAATTATTTAATCACTATTAATGACAGATTGATAGAGTAGATGATTTTGATCATATGGAAGTGATCAAATTTAGATGTCTACATTTTCCCCCTCTTCGAAGTACCGTTAGAATAAACGTGCTTCAAAAAAAATAAAATGCAGATGACTCTATAGAGGAAGTAACCAATAGATGATGCCCTAGTGTGGGGACGAGGACCTGAGCTATCCGATTAGTGGGGGAATGGATGAAGATGCCCCAATCCTACAAGGGAATGATTAGGGCAGGGAAAATGGATAAATGTGAAGGGTATGCCCCCTCGAGAGGAAGATGGGGGAGAAAGATGGATCCCGAGAAACTTCTCAATAGGAAGAAATGAATGGTATGGTTGGAAAGAGCACAAAACATTAGGCAAATTTTCTTTTTGAACGAAGTCAATTGGACAAACGGGTTACAAATGGCGGCCCCAGGAAGGGAAGAGATTAATCGGAGGAAAAAAAGGTAAATAAGGGGTAGGGTATGTGTAGGATCATCATGGAAAAAATAGGCCCTTAAGTGGCAATAAAAAGACAAAAAATCAGAGTTAGACAACTTGACGTAAAAATTTGAATAAGTTATCTATATTATTTCAAAAAAATGTAAAAAATAGAATCTGTAGCAAATTGAATGTAGTTTCTAAACTACTAGACCTTTATTAAAAAAAAAAAAACTATTTGGTGAAAATTTGAAATTTCAATGGAGTAGTATTTAAATTTCAGGGTAAAAATAAGAAGTAGGTGTCTGTCTGACCACCCTAACCACAATAAAATGATAATATTTTTTTATAATATTTTGGATATAAGTAGAGGACTCATGTCTCGATGTGATGCATAATTTTTTATAATTTGTTTCCAAGTAAATAGTTAATTATGAGTTTTTTAATACAACTTTTAAAAAATATAAAAGCTCGTCTGTCTAACCAGCTTAACTTGGTGAAAAATTCATGAAATTCATTTTTTTTTTTTAATCCTATAGTATGCAAAGCATAGAATGTGACGGATTTTTCGGATTAAAAAAATGTGATAGCGTTTGAAAGTTATAGATGTTTTTCAATCAGCCTATCAATCAAGACTTTATTCATAATTCTAATAGAAAATGAATAATAATAATTTATTAAATTCAAAGTAAAGCATAATTTATATTGGTTGAAAGCTGAGAATCCCCTCTAAAAACCCTTTTCGTTTCATCAATTTTGGGTAAAAAAAAATTTTCAACCACATGGGTCATCATATGGCTTACATATTGCCACTTTTTGGCCCATCATGATCCTGCACATACCCGGTAGAAAATACCCCTTAAAAAGGGTGGTAAAAAGAATATAAGGTAATTTTAAAATTTACCGCACCTCATTTGCATTGTAGTAGTTGAGAGAAGAGGAGCGAAGATGCCACAGGATAACGACATTGAGATCATCCACTGGGTGGACGAGGCCCGACGAGCATATAGTCAACAGGGTGGGCCCCACCAGGTTAGCATTGAAACACTCCATGCATTATTTTCATGATTTTAAAGCATTTTAAATGTTTTATGAAAAATGCAAGATATGGGTTTTGTGGGCGGGTTAGAAAAGAAAAATAGGTTTATGTGGCGAGAAAAATGAGAAAAGAAAAAAAAATGATTTGCCCACAGAAGGGCGAATACGCCCGTCAATGGGTGGGTCTGCCCTCAGGGCTGACTGGGTTCCCCTCGGCCAAGGGCGAGTCCACCCCAGTGGTTGAGCGGGTTTGCCTCGTGGCTGGGTGGACAGTCGCCATCGTGGCCAGTGGTGGCCCCGTTGTGGCCAGCAGCGGCAGTGCCGCCTGGTGCAAGGCGGGTCCGCCCCGCGGCCAGGCAGGTCTGCCCTAGCCAAGGGCGATTCCACCTCGCGACCAGGGGCAGGTCCACCTTGACCAAGGGTGGGTCCGCCCCGTGGCCAGGGTAGGTCTACCCCGGCCAAGGGCGAGTCCTCCCTGTAGCCAGGGTAGGTCCGGCCCGGCCAAGGGTGGGTCCAACTCGCGACCAACGGTGGGTCCGCCTTGACGCAAGGCGGGTCCACACTGGCCTGGGAGGATGGGAAGGGTGGGGAGATGACAGTGGTGAGAAAGAGAAGAGAAGAGAGAGAGGAAGAGAGAGAAAGTTCAAGGGCCAAAAAGAAAAGAATTTGACAAGGTGGATGGCACGATTGCAGGATTTTGGTCGATTATAGACCCATGAGTGGAGGTTAGAGGCACTAGTGGCGATGATAGAGGCTATGAGTCGGGTAGACCATGCAACACTGGAGCAGATGGGGTTACTGCACTTAGTGTAGTTTCTGGAGTTGAGAGCGCACCGGGCGATGCTGACAACCCTAATAGAGAGATGGAGCTTGGCGACATTGACCTTCCATCTTTCGAAGGGGGAGATGACAGTGACACTGGAGGATGTGTGGCATATTTTGAGGTTGTCGATAGTAGGTCGATTAGTGAGAAGGGTGGTGTTGAGAGGAGCGCAGTTAGATGAGACCATTCTGGTACTATTTGGGTGAGACGATTTGCCGATACAAAGGGGTCAAATAGATGTAGACAAATGTTTGGCCTTAGGGGTGCCAACACTACCACTATTTTTATGCTGTCTGATTAGTGGGATATTACTATCGAATCGGAGTAGGTGATTCTGCATCTTATGGTATATGGAGGGGATTCGACATATTGTTGAATGACGAGAGGGAAAGTTTTCCAGGGGGTCATGTGTTTTAGCCTAGTTATACCGAGACATGCATGTGATCTATTATCAGGGGGCACAAAGCATGACACATAGGACATTATTACAGGTGTGGGGTTGGGAGCATATCATGGTGACGAGACCCCTAGTTGTGATGAGAGGAGATTTGGATGATAGGGAGTCGGTGGCTTAGGAGTACAGAGTAGCTAGGGGTTGCATCCTATGGTATGAGACATAGGGAGAGATGGATTAGTGGAGGAGAGCATTTGATGAGATTCGGGAGGAGGACATAGCATGGCCTCCTTACACGTATCGGCAGTTTAAGGGATGGAGTATCGAGGAGGAGAGACATCAGGGTTTATTCAGATGTAGATGTGTCCTGATTGGGAGTCAGGGACACATAGTGGAGGTGCATCATCCGGATAGGGTGGAGAGGCAGTTTGGACTTACACAGGATATTCCAGCGACACTGACTATGTTTTGTCGGCTCACCAGAGAGGTGCCATGGGGTGACAAGCTGACAACGAGGGCAGTGAGAGAGGTGTGGGTGATGGCAGGTGGGGTGCCCTATCCAGGGAGGGGGGTGGTTCCAAAGGATGTAGGAGTTATAGATTGGTACGCTCAGTGGTTTCACAACCACCAGTGGGAGAGGGTCACACCAGAGGAGACGATCGTGGGAGCCAAGGAGTGGGGGCTAGAGGATGAGTAGGAGGAGGGGGGATAGGAGGATGTGGGACATCAGAGTGGTGGGGCAGATGAGGGTGGTGCTAGAGAGAAGCTCGAGAGGAGGAGGAGGGTTAGGAGGAGGTGAACCTGGAGGAGGGCTAGGAGAGATGTGGGGGAGGAGATGGAGGTAGGAAGGCTAGGTGATGCCGGCGAGGAGATGGAGGCAGGAGGGGAAGGTGATGGAGGTAGGAAGGCCAAGTGATGCAGGTGAGGAGATGGAGGTAGGAGGCCAAGGTGATGGGGGCAGGATATGGATGTAGGAGGGCCAAAGACAGAGATGGAAAGATGAGGGAGTGAGCCAGAGGTGGAGATGTTAGGGGTGGTGGAGGGGAGGGCTACTCAGACATGGATTGGTTGTAGAGTACGATGGAGGTGAGTGTAGGTGAGAGCTGAGTAGGAGGAGGTGAGGGCCATAGACCCATAGGAGGGAGCACAGGAGGAGGTAGAGGGGGAGGGGCAGGCTAGAGGACAACCGAGGAGATTGATGAGGGTTGGGAGGAGAGGGCAACCGTGAAGGATCTAAGTGACAAGCTGGGTGGAGCCTGTTGGGGAGGAGGTAGAGGTGGGGGTGATGGATATGGATTTGGAGGTAGTGGAACCATTAGCAGTAGTATTGGTGGCTCTAATGGATGATCAAGTGGTGTTACTGAGAGGGGCCCAGGCGAGGATATGGGTGTTAGAGGAGGAGTTGAGGAGGGTGGAGGCAGAGGTGTAGATGGTATAGGAGTCAAAGATGAGAGAGTTTGAGAGTGTTGTGGGTCATCTAATAATAGATATACAGGTGGCTGAGCGAGAGAGAGGACATGCGAGTAGAGATAGGGAGAGTACAGGGTGAGCTGGTTTGGGTGACTTGGGATCAAGACAAATCAGAAGAAGTGATGATAGTAGCTCAGATGTGGGGTCAGCCAGAGCAAGTAGGGGGAGGGGATCATATCTCAGTGGAGTGTTTCAAGCGAGCTAAGAGGGAGATGGAGACATTGAGAGGATAGGTGGCAGGACTATAGGGAGAGCGGGCATAACTTTTGGAGAGGATATCTACTATAGAGGCATCCATAAAGGAGATGAGAGTGAGGGCTGAGGCTGCAGAGGTTGGGTTAGAGATAGTGCAGAGAGAGAGAGTGCATAGGGACAGGTGTAGGTGCTATAGGGGGGGAGGGATGATGTGCTGAGATAGGTCCAGATTCTACAGTTTCAGTGAGATGCAGGAGTGGGTCAGGTAGAGAATGCAGAGAGGGATATAGCTTAGATGAAGGCACAAAGAGCATGGGTTGATGGTATAGAGCTAGCCTTACAGGGTAGGTAGGAAGAGCTATAGGTTGTATGGGTAGATAGGGAGAGGACTGTAGAGTAGGTACAACTGCTGATAGCAGCACAAGAGGCATGGGAATAGGAGTGGCAAGCCATCAATAGAGAGCGGGATAGATATAGGTATGAGTAGAATGCTGCTTGGTTCCAGGCTGGGTAGAGGGATGAGTATATGCATCAGGCGAGCTATTGGAGATGTGCATATGAGCAGGCAGTGCCAGATCTAGCATAGCATATAGCGCGGTATGTTAGACAGGTACCACAAATGCCGACATCATCCCAGTCTTTAGAGACGCAGACTAGAGGGTATAGTGATTTTCAGCCTACTCCTTCTCAGTTTGGGACTCCAGCTTGTGAGTCTCAGGGGACTCTAACATATAGGGGACGAGTGCCTAAGTCTCCTCAGAGATTAGGTGTGGGTAGCTCAGGGTAGGCAGAGTATAGGTGACAGGATATAGGTGCTTTGAAAGGTACCGGAGGGAGGTGTAGCACATATTATGAGATGATGCACCTTATTTTGAGGATGGGATGTATGTGATTATGAGGTGACTGTATTTTGGATATGAGATGAATATTGTACTATTCTAATGATGATATGTGATGGTTCCCATTGATATTATGCTGAACATTTTTGTGATGGATGATTTATGTTATGCATATGTTTATATATGGATGTTTGATGGAGGATGCAATTGATCCACATGATGTATGTTTATATGGATGCTTTGACTATTTAATGATTTATTTATGATGGATGGATGATGTGTTTATGCAGGATGTTAATGATTTATGAATGGTAATTCAATTGTATGTATGATGTAATTAATATGGGTCTAATAATGTATTTGCAAATGGTAATGCATATGTGAATATGAAAAATTATGGAAATGTATGAATGAATCTAATATTCTTAACCTTATGAATCTAAATGCAATATTGATGAATGGATGAATCTAAATAAAATGATCGAGATGAAATGATGAATTATGGATTAATGAATGAAATGATGTAAATGGATGAATGAAATGGTGCAAAATGGATAAATGAAATTATCTAAATGAAATGATGTATTATGGATGAATGAACTTAAATGAATTGATGCAAATGGATAAGTGATGAACTTAAAAGAATTGATGTAATGGATAAATGAATCTAAATGAATTGATGCAAATGGATAAATGAACCTAACGAATTAATGCAAAATGGATGACCCTAAATATAAGTATCAATGGGTAGGTGATAGGCATAGGGTGTGTGGCATGGTACCTTTCAAGGACTGTAAGGATCCTAAGAAAGAAAGTCAATAAGGAGGAATGAGAGTTTGCACAACCAAAATTAGGATTCATAGATATAGGAGCAAGCTTGGATGAAGGGGGAATATGCATTGGGATGAAATGCAGCATGAATGCAATTTTCCATCCTTTAGAGCACTGGTTTTTTCTATAGCATAAGACATCGGGCGTCAGGGTATGTAGACCAAGACGGATTAATGTCTAATGCATAAAACAAACAGAACAAACAAGAAGGTTATCCCAATAACCCAAAGTCACGATGACTTTGGTCAGGCCAAGTATTTGAATAACCACAAGCACAAAGGGATGCCCCCACATAACGTAGGATCCGGGAGGAATCCTTGTGGGTACTAGATGGATCATCCCAATAGACAACAGTAGTAAAAAAGTCAAGAGATGCCCCTATGTTGACTAGGCAAAACACACCATAATATGACGGATCATGGCGATCTTGACTAGTTAAGAGAGGGAGCTCAAATAATAAACAAAATCCAAAAGTACCAAAAGATCATGATCAATTACAAGCGTCCTTTTCTATAAGATCCCAAGGATGGATGGGGTTGATGTGGTATGTTAGGAAGGATGCATCTTGTTAAGACCAATGATGGATACTAAGCTAAAGTGACCTAGATGCTGCAAGATAATTGCCATTGGGCAGATTTCGTGATACGAGAAGATCCTATTTGTGAAGAATCAATGAGGATAGGGACATACCTGACAATAAGACAACAAGAGGACACAACACAACCTAAGGACCTAGGGGCTCATGGGTTGATCAAAGATCAGCCTTGCCTACGTGAAAGCACAAAACCCTCTTAGTTCAAGAAAAGACCATGGAAAAAAAGCGGAAAGTGAACTGATGGAAACTAATGGATGACCAAGAAAAACACAAGCCCCGAGGGCAGATCAAAAGATCAACCCTGCCTATGTGAAAGCGCAGGGGAAACGTAGTTCAGATAGGACAAAAAACCGAGGATGAACAAGGTCGAAAAGTGGACCATGAGGACAAATGATGAAGGAAAAAATGCCTCGGGGGCCAGTCAAAGATTAGCCTTGCCTATGTGCAAGCGCAAAGGCATCGTAGTTCAAGAGAAGACAGGATGAGACCTACATGTGGACAAACACGAGGAGTGAACCTAGATGGAGATGGACATGATAATGAGAGGACACAAGCTCAGATTAGGATAACAAGCTCAAGGTGTCGGATAGTGGATGACAGTCATCCAATGCTCAACTAGAAATATACCAAGCGACGAGGTGACGCAAGTGGATGGGAGGATATGAGGATTTCGGAATCGGTGGATAAGCCATAAAGTAACTTGGACACAAGGTAGATAATGATTAGACCCTATACGAGAGGTTCCTTTTGCTAGGTTTTCACCAATTGTACATATCAAAGGTGCCATGCAGGGGTGGTTTTCACCATAGGATGAATTATTTCTCTTTACTATTTTTTTGATTTTTTTGTATTTTTTGACTTTTTTGTATTTTTCGACTTTTACCAGGAAGGATACCCCAACTGACCTAAGTATAGAAATTCTTTAGATGCATGATGTTTATGGGTTCCTCAAGGGGCTCTCCTTTAGTGATGGATAGCCTGTAGGTGCTAGAACCATACTTTGTGGTGATGACATAAGGGCCCAACCAATTTGCTTCAAACTTGCCCTTTTTCTCTCGATCTTGCTGATTCCGCTGATTTTCCTTAAGGACCAAATTACCAACATTGAATTGGTGAGGGGAAAATTTCTTATTCTAGCTCCTTTTGAGTTAGTGTTGATAGGCTTGCAAGTGGTTATAAGCCTTGACCTATTTTTAGTCCAGCAATTCCAATTGTGCTAGGCGTGCCACTCAGGTGTCTTGGTTAGTGATGAGATTCTTGAGTGATATTTGGAGTGAAGGGATTTCAACTTCGATTGGAAATATGGCTTCAATGCCATAGACAAGAGAGTATGGAGTAGCACTGGTCGGGGTGCGGATGGATGTACAGTAGGCCCAAAGAGTAGGATGGATACGGAGGTGCCAATCTTGGTTAGTGCTATTGACCATCTTCTTAATGATTTTGATCAATGTTTTGTTTGTTGCTTCTGCTTATCCATTACCCTGGGGGTAATAGGGGTGGAAAAATGATGTTGGATATGATACGTGTCACAAAGGAGCTTCATACACTTATTCTTGAATGGCTTTCCATTATCGATGATGATGGCAGAGGGGATACCGTACCTATAGAGGATATGGTAGAGGATGAACTTAGAGATCTAAACACCAGTGATTTGGGTGAGTGGTATGGCCTCCACCCACTTGGTGAAGTATTTAGTAGCTATGATGATAAAAGTGTGACCATCAAAGGATGGAGGGTAGATCTTGCCAATCAAGTTGAAACCCCATTGTGAAAATGGCCAGGGTGTCGTGATAGGTTGTAGCTCTTGTGCCAGAGCATGAATCAAATTTGCATGTTGCTGACACAGAAGACACTTTTTGACATACTCACAAGCATCATGTTCCATTGTAGGCTAGTAACACCCTACTCTGAGAATCCATTTAGCTAAGGCCATACCATTAGAATGGGCCCCAAAAATACCGCTATGAAATGTCGTTAATGTTGTGCAAGCTTCGATTTCATCTAAACAACAGAGGAGAGTTCCATCGTACCCACGTCAATAAAGTGTATCAACAATGATGGTGTATCGGGCAATGCATTGGATGAATGATTTACGCTGGTTTCTCATGAGATCAGGTCGGAGGGTATTCTCATGAATATAGGTGTAAATTTCATGGTACCAAGGGGATTCATGACCTACAATATCATAGACCGTGTCTCTCTCAGGGATATCGTACGCTGGGATTAGGAGTTTCTCAACTAGGAACTAATAATCTATGCAGTCTTTTGTCATGTCGAGGAGAGAACCAATGGTAATCATAACGTTTGCTGCCTTATTTTGGAGTCTCGGGATCTACTCAAATTGGATGGAGGTGAAATAGTTTTTGAAGTCATCCACCATATGTTTATAAGGCAACAAATTTTCATCTTTTGTTAGAAACTCATCATTGACCTATTTTATAACCAACTGGGAGGCACCAAAAACTTGGAGATGAGTGATGTGCCATTGGACTGTGATTCAAAGGCATGTGAGAAGGGCTTCATATTCGGTGATATTATTGGTGTAGGGAAAAGCCAATCTAAATGATTTCGGTATATAGTCACCTTGGGGGGTGATGAGCAAGACTCCTACCCCCGATCCATTATTAGTGTGTGATCCATCAAAGTACAGTGTCGATGTGGTAGCTTCAGATATTACAAAGACTCCTTCATCTGGGAATTCAACTTCTATGGGGTAGGCATCTACTAATGGAGCATCTGCCAACTGATCTACTATTACCTATCCTTTGATTGCTTTTTTATCCACATATTCTATATCAAATTCACTGAGAAGCATGATCCATTTAGCCATTTGTCCAGTTAGGGCTGTCTTAGATAATAGGTATTTGAGGGGGTCCACTTTTGATATTAACTTTATCGGATGGATAAGCATATAAGGACATAATTTTTGTGTACTAAAGACCACAACAAGACATGGTTTCTCCATTGGTAACTAATTAATTTCATAACCAACCAGTGTCTGACTAATGTAGTAGATTGCTCGCTCTTTTGAGGACTCATCATGTTGTGCCAACAATGCCCCCAATGCAACCAAAGTGGCAAAGATGTAGAGCAAGAGGGGTTTTCCAAGGACAGGTGACATCAAGATTGGTGGGTGGGCCAAGATTTCTTTGATCATATCAAAACCCAACTGACACTATTGATTCCATTTGAAGGTGGTGTCTTTCTTCAGAAGTTGAGTGAACAACTGACATTTATCTACAAGCTGGGCTATAAACCGATGGATGGATTGTAGCTTTCCTTGAAGGATCCTTAACTATTTCAAGCTTCTAGGTGGAGGCATATCCATGATGGATTTTACTTTAGCAAGGTCAAACTTGATGCCTCTCTGGGAGACTATGAAGCCCAAAAATTCCCCTGGCATGACACCAAACACACACTTTTTGGGATTTAGTCTTAGCTTGTACTGCTCGAAGCGCTCAAAGATCTTTTTTAGGATGGTTGGGTGCTCTTCTCGAGTTCCGGATTTCCCCACCAAGTCATCAACATAATCTTCCAAGATAATGTGGATGAGGTCCTGAAATATAATAGTCATTGCTCATTGATATGTTGGCCCTGCATTTTTAAGGCCAAAGGGCATGACATTGTAACAAAATGTACCCCATGGTGTTTTAAAAGTGGTTTTGTGTTGATCTTCAGGGGCAATTCAGATCTGATTGTAGCCAGAGAAGCCATCCATAAGGGATAACATCTTGTGTCCTACAGTAATGTGGACCAACATGTCGATGATAGGTAGTGGGAAGTCATATTTTGGATAGGCCTTGTTAAGATCCTAGAAATCTGTGCAAATTCTGATGTCTCCGTTAGGTTTAGCAACATGTACTATATTGGAAATCCAATAAGAATAATCAATGGGTCTGATAAAACCAGCATCAAGTAATTTTTCCAATTCTTTTTTAACTAATAGTGCTACCTGTGGGTACATCTTTTAGAGCTCTTTCTTGACAGTTTAGCATTTGGACGTACATCCAAATGGTGTACAACAAGATTAGGATCCAGACCGGGCATATCAAAATAAGCTCATGCAAAATTGATAACCCTTTCTCAAAGAATTTGGACAATGGTGAGATATTCTTCTTCTGATAAAGATTTGGCTACGCAGGTGATCCTTGGAGTTTCTACTATCCCCAAAATTACCTCTTGCATCTCTTCAATGAGAATAGAAGACTGCTCAAATATTTGTGTTCCTACAAGGGGAAGATGAACACCCCCATCTTCCAGTGCCGTATTGAGGTTTTCACTGTCAAATACACCCTTTGTTTTTACTTTGTCCCAATCAAAAGGCACCTCGGTGAGGTTTTCACTTGATGACCTATTTTGTTTTTGTTTCTTTTTGCTTTTACAGTTAGGGCATTCATCTTCCCCCAATCCCATGAGATGTACATAGGTATCCTCTGAGGGAAATGTTTTGATAGGTGTGCTACCTTGTAGATCATGATCTATAAGTTCAGGATGTTTGAGGGATAAGGTTATGGTGCAAACAGATAAGCATTCGAACATGGCAGGGAGGTCAATGTGATTCAAATCATCGTACATGTGTATGATGGAATCTTCCTCTGGTATGTCTTTGAGGGAACCATTGTCAACACTAACATTGTTAGAAGTGCTAGAGGATGTTGTAGGGCCCTTCTGTTTAGTATCATAACCCAAGCCCAAATTTCTTGGTCGTATGGTAGTTGCTTCAATGGGTTGGCATTTTCCTTGTTCTTCTGCACAAAGGCCTCTGCCTTGGTAATGAAACTTTTCAATGAACTTTGAGGCACGTGGATAAAATTCTTGAAAGTATTCTATAAGGGGATGTGGTGGCTTAGGTTCTTCTTGATAAACCCATTGACTGATATCTTCTTCCATTTGATCCTGAATTGATCCCAGATCATTGAATGTTGTCGAACCCATGTTCTTGGAAGTGAGTGTAATTGTCTTTTCTTCCACTTTTGGTACTAGCAGAATTGGTTGTCCATATGTGCGGGGTGAAGGTGGCATGGTTTCCACATTTAGTGTGGTATGCATTTCGTATTCACCAGATCCCTTGTCTATGATCTAGACCTTGGTGATGGTGGAAGCAGGTGTGGATGATGGTGGAGAAGAGGTGTTTAGTGTATTGGTGGATGGGTCAAAATCAGATGTTGGGGATGCCCCCATTTTGACTCCTAGGTAGTATTGTGAATGTGGGAAGGAAGCTTCCAAGACATGATAAAATTCAAAAAGTTGGGGATATACTTGTATGGTAATCTCCACTCCTTAAAATGGGAACTTTAGACATTGATGATATGTGGATGGGATAGCTTGCATAGAATGAATCCATGGATGACCAAGAAGGATGTTGTATGGAAGTTCAAGGTCCAAAACATCACACATGGTGTACTATATAATAGGGCCCACTTGAATAGGGAGGAAAATAATTCCTTAAGAATCTCGCTCCGTGTTATCATATGCCTTGATGGTGATAACTTGACTTCTTAAATCAGCCTTGGTGTATCCAACCTATTGTATGAATTTTAATGTGCAAATATTTAGGGCCGAACCATTATCTACCAGTACCCTTTTTACTTTTTGACAATTTACGCCAACCTCAAGATGGAGAGGGCGGTTATGGCTTGAATCAAGATGCGGCATGTCTTTTTGGCTAAAGGCTAATTGATAGGTTGATGAGAGATTTCCTACCAATGCTTGGAATTGGGTAGGGTCAATATCATCGGCCACTTGTGTACTTTGCAAAGCCTTATTCAAGATGTCTTGATGCATGGGAGATGACTTAAGAAAATCTAAGATGGATATTTGAGCTGCAGTCTTTCCTAGATGGTCTAGGATGTTATATTGTGAATTGACGGATGACCATTGGGTAGATGGAGGAGCCGCGGGGACTATGATGTGGGTTCGTCGAGTGGTAACAATGCATTGTGGATCTTTCCCTTTGACATGTATCATGGATACACATGGCTCTACTTGTTCTACATATGAGACCACACCTTGGTAATTGTATGGCACATTTTTATAGCTAATGTTATTGGTGTTGTTACCTTGCTTACTATTGTTGCTAGGTCTAGGATTAGAATTGGAAGTACTAGGACCCTGATTGTGGTGAGGAAAAGCATTTTAATATATCTGGAGTTGAGCATTGGACAAACTTGCTGTGTTAATATCTACATGGATTTCACCTCAATCGATAAGGCCTTGAATGTAGGTGTTTAGGCCTTGACATTTATCTAAGGTATGTCCCGTAATCTTGTGAAATTCACAATATTCATTGTCTTTAAACCAAGTAGGTTTGGGTTTAGACATATCAAGAGGTTTGGTGATAGGATACGTGATGGGACAATTAGCTTGAAGAAGCTTGTTAAACACCACGCTAAGGGGTTCTCCCAAATAAGTGAACTGTTGTTTGTTTCCCCCTTGGTTATTTTAGTTGGATTGTTGTCATGGTGCCCCTTGGGGGACAAATATGGCATTCTGGACTGACGGTTGTTGCTGAGGAGGGTATATTTTCATGGTGGTGGCCACTTGAACATGTTTGGTGTTAGTGACACCATCATTGACAATATTTTTATTTCTATTCCAATAATAAGGTTTATTCCCAAAGGACTTCTCTCTATCAAAATTAAAATGTTTGACTTGCCCTTTTGCAACAAGGTCTTGTTCCAAGATGGGGCCCTTCTCCACAAGTGCCGGAAAGGTGCTGATACAATAGAGTTGGAAATTATGAGCCATATCTAGGTGGGAATTTTTGATAAATAACATGACCATGTCTTTTTTTGATGGTGGGTATTTCATCCTACTGGCTAGGGCATGCCATCTTTACAAGTAGTTTGCAAAGGTCTCTCCTTCACGTTGTTTTCTTTTAGGAGGTCAAGTGTGTCAATATCCTTCTCTAGATTAAAAGAGAAGTGGGAGACAAAATGTTCGGATAATTGTGCAAAGGTTTTAATAGATCCTTTTTCAAGGCCCATAAACCAGTTAAGGGCAACTCCTTGTAGACTTTTAGGGAAAAGTCAAATAAGATAATTTTAATTATGCATGACCTCTTGGCAATGGACATAAAATTCTTCAAGGTGGGCTCTAGAGTCCCTAGTTCCTTTGTATTTATCGAATTTTGGTATCTCAATATGTTTGGGAAAAGGAATCTAGGAGATGGAGGGATCAAAAGGATAAGGAAATATGTCCTCAAACTTGAATGTTTGTTTACCCACTCTAGCTTGTAGGTCCTTTAATGTTGCTTTTACTTCTTCAAGTCCTTATTGATGAGATTCATGGGAGTCAAAGTGGATTTATTGTATGGATAGTATTGTGGATATGATGAGGATGGCCCTACCATTTTTTGGATCATAGACAGTTTGAGTTAGATAGGTCATAGGAGTGTGTTTTCTGATTATAAGTGGATTGATAGTTGGATGATTGATTGTGATGAGTGGGAGCCACTTGTCGTTGATAGTAGGAAGTGAGGGATGGGCCCTGTTGTTGTGTAGAATTTTGGTAATATGTGGAGGTAGGGCCTCTTTTTTGATGTGATGATGGTTGTTGGTAATAGGAAGTTTAAGGTTCCCCCTACTGATAACTTGGTTGTTGTTGAAAGTAGGGCGGATAGGATTGGTATTGTTGCACAATCATGGGTTGTTGCATGGTATATGGGTATGGATTCAATGGTTGTTGGTGGGGATGATGTTGAGATTGCAATAGATTGGTGTGAGGTGGTGGTTAGGTATGTGTTTGATTTTGAGCATTCTAATGAGGATTCATATTGAGATGGGATGGAACAATGTATGTGCTAGAGGGATGATAGAGGTACTTAGTAAGTGGGCTATAGTGTGTCTGTGTAGGGATATGCACATGTTGTTGTGGAGGTTGTTGTTGATGAGATGGGTGAGATGAGATTTGTTGTTGTTGGGGGGCGACCATGAAAGGGTTATGTGATGGTGTTTATTGTGGTTGTGAGATAGGCTGCACCACTTGATGTGATGGTTGTGTGAGAACAGTAGTGTGTTGTGGATGCAAGGGTTGAGATGAAGCTAAAGTGGTAGCAGTATGTTGTGGTGGTTTTGGTAGTGTGGTGGATTGATGTGGATTATTTGGAGGTTGTCGAAATGTAGGAGGCAACACATTGGTAAGTGTAGGTGTGCCCCCAATATTAGAATATGGAGGAGGGAGTGGTGAAGCAAATGGGATGTATGATGGCATGCCATAGGTATGGGGATCATTAGGATCAAGTGGTGGAATAGTAGACGTTGTGGTAGAAAGACAAGGATACTCTTGGACTTGATGGATGACAACATTTCCAAATTCGTGGTGGTACCAATTTTCAGTGGGTGCACCTTCAGGAACGTAGGAACCCTTTGGAACATTTTACAAAGCTTGTGGATCAACAGATGTTGGAACGACATATGGTGAGGCATCAAAGTCTGATGATGGTTTGAATCCTTTCATGAGTAAGGTGGCAAGGATCTTATCCCCACATTCATTTAGGAGATGATCTGTTATTTGGACATTGGCAGGATTACTGAGATATTCGTCAACGATGACTTCGGGTTGATTAACCATGTTTTCATCACTAGATGGTGTGATATTCTAGATGTCAGTGTTTGATTGGGATGAGATACCATTATGAGGATCATGTGGAATGTTATTAGGATCTTGAGGGACATTCAGTTGGGAACCTTGAGTTTGTGGGTCTACCATTTTCTTTTTCGTTAGTGAACGGGTCTGAACGGGCATGAACATGCAAAAAAAACAAGTGATTTCAAGATGCAATTTCTAAAGGATGATCTATGTGATGATTTGGATTGATTGATTCAGATTGGATGATGGATCAATTGATGATGTATCAATTAATCTGATGATTAGATAAGGATTGGATTTGATTGGATGATTGGATAAGATTGCTTTGGATTGGATGATGGATCAATTGATGATGTATCAATTTGATGTTTTGGATAAGGATTGGATTGTTGGATCAATTGCTGATGTATCAATTTGATGATTTGGATAAGGATTGGATTGTTTGGATCAATTAGATTGATGATGATTTGGATTGGATGATGTATTAATTGATGATGTATCAATTAATTTCATGATTGGATAAGGATTGGATTGTTTGGATCAATTGGATAAGATTGCTTTGGATTGGATGATGGATCAATTGATGATATATCAATTAATTTGATGATTGGATAAGGATTGGATTTGATTGGATGATCAATTGATGATGTATCAATTTGATTACTTGGATAAAGATTGGATTTGATGAGATCATTTTGATTGGATGATTGGATTTTGATAGATTGGATTGGATTGTTTGGATCAATTGATGATGTATCAATTTGATGATTTTGATGATGGGATTTTGATTAGATTTGGATAGATTGGATTGGATTGTTTGGATCAATTAGATTGATGATGATTTGGATTGGATGATGTATTAATTTATGATGTATCAGTTAATTTGATGATTGGATAAGGATTGGATTGTTTGGATCAATTGATGATGTATCAATTTGATGATTTTGGATGAGGATTGGATTTGATGGAAAGGGTCCTAAACCCAATTCGGAAACCACCCTAGGTGACTTAATATGTTGGTTGATCAGATTAAACTTGTTAAATCAATGCTCACGACACCGAATCCACCTTGAGATAGAAGGGGATTGATTTGGGCCAATGATGTTGACTTACAACACAAATCCACCCCAAGATAAAAGCGGATTGATTAGGTTGAAGACAATTATTGATATATAGGAAAATGATCAAACTTAATGCCTTGGTCAATTTGGGAGATAACTCCTAAAACAAGGTTTAAGGGATTTTGTGTTAAGAGGTGATGATGAATGCAAATGGAAGATGTCTTCATGGAGTGATCTTTTTGGAAAGTGCAAATGTTTAGGTCACACGACAAGATGTTAGAATGGGTTCCCCAAATTGTGAAATGATCAATGTGAACTTTATAAATGGATATTTAGAGAGGTTAAATGGAGGCATGGAATGGGAAAATGGATGTTTGGATTTGTTAAATGAGTGTTTAGGATGATCAAATGGTCAAATGGAGACTCGAGGTGGTTAAACTGAGGTTTGGAATGGTCAAATAGATGAAACTATCCATTTAGGAGGGCGTATCCACCCTTCTGCAGTGAAAGAGTGGATCAGGAGGGCATATCCACACTTCTGCAGTGAAAAATGCTGAAATTGGGGGGCGTATCCACACTTTTACAATAAAATATGCTGAAACAAGGGGGCATATCCGCACTTCTGCAATAAAAAAATGCCAAAATAGGGGGGTGTATCCGCACTTCTGTAGTGGAAAATGTCAGAATAGGGGGGAAAGTTCGCCTCTCTGTAGGAAAATAGTGATTTGGTTTGGATGATGAGATTATGGGAAGGACTTGAAATGACTCAATGAGGCTAACTTATCAAAATTTACTATTTTTTTTTTACAGAAAGACACATTGAACAAGTACAATCCTATGATTAGTGTTAAGGGGTATGGCCAGAAAAGGTCTTACTCTAGGATGAACAAGGTTTCTAGGGAGTCCTTGATATATGCTCGGTACGTGAGGCACAACTATGAACACCAGTCCATCACAAGTGTGAGTCAGGAACCCCAGCGAGATACTGAAAGGCTCAGACCAACTTTTCATGTCTATCTAGGTATCACCCTAGCTTCGACGTTCTACCAATTACAATGCAACTGGATTGGGGTACAACTTTGGTTGTCCCCCCTTTGTATACCCCACCGGTATGCATGGTTGGGATCGTCCCTTGGAGTGATGAAATCCCCAAGCAGGTCCTGCCAAGAAGAAGACACTAATCGTTTCCAACTACCCCCCGGTCCGCACAAAGTGCAAGGGGAAGATGAAAAGAAATTAATGCCCCCTCAGGGTAACAAAAAGAAAAAAAGACACAAAAAACAACAAGTATTACATCCCCCTAATTATACTAAGTGAATAGATAAATCAGTAAGGAAAAATTTAAAATTTGAATAAAATAAAGGCCTTGCAAGCAAATGTTAGTTGTTTTATCTTTTTCCCTTTATGAATTTCAGCAAAAATACTACAAAGTACCAGAAAGAAATCTGACTTCATGCACGGACAAACAGGTTTAGAGGGTTAGAACTCCAAACAACAAAAAATAGAGGCAAAAACAAAGCTAAAATGCAAGTTTTTAACCTTCCCGAACATATTGTTTAGGGAAAATCCACCCCTCTGCAATGAAAAATGCTGGAACAGGAGGGCATATCCATCCCTCTATAGAAAACTATCAAAAATGGTGGAATAGGAGGGAAAATCCACCCCTCTACAGAAAACAGTTGGAAAACTTCGGAACAAGTGGGCATATCCGCACTTCTACAGTGAAAACTATTAGAAAACGTCGGAATAGGAGGGTGTATCCGCACTTCTGTAGAAAATAGTTAGAAAAAATGTTGAAACAGGAGGGCGTATCCGCACTTCTATAGAAAACAGTTAGAAAATGTTTGAATAGGTGGGCATATCCGCACTTCTGCAAAAAACTGTTAAAAAAAAAGTCAAAACAGGAGGGCGTATCCGCACTTCTGCAAAAAACTGTTAGAATAAAAATTCAGAATAGGAGGGCGTATCTGCACTTCTATAGTGAAAACTGTCAGAAAACGATGGAACAAGAGGACATATCTGGCCCTCTGTAGTGTCCGAGAGTGCAAGTCCACCCCTCTACAGGGAAAGTCTACCCCTCAATGGGGAAAATCTGCCCCTCTGCATCCTGAACCTACAAATAACTTAAACAACAACAAACATAAAGCAAAGAGACCCATTTTTGGGTCCCAAGGGGCATTCCAGAAATGTGATCTCCTAAAATTTTAAGTCCTAATATGAGATGCTAAAGAACTAATGCAATAAAATGAACTAACACAAAAGAGGACACCTCAATGATTGGCCTAAGAAATAGTAATCATGAAAGCAAGATAAAACAAATTGAATTTCATTATACCTTCATGTTGCTCCTTCCTTGGTTGGCCCTTTGATTCTTGAATATTTGTGTACTCTTTGGATGACAAGCTAAATTGAATGTGCAAAGTGATATGCAAGATGGATGGAGATATGATAATGATGAGATGCTAAAGCTATGGAGGATGAGAGCTCCAAGGGCAATTTTGCAAGAGTTTTGATAGCAAAAGATTGATTCCTAAAATGAGAGAAATGAGGGGGTATTTATAGGATAGTTTGAATTCTCTAGAGAATTCAACTGTTGAGATTGATCCAACAAAGCCGAGATGAAGGGCTATGGTGAGTTGAGGACTCACAAGCCCTCACACCTTGACATGTGGAATGTGAGATGGCCTAGGGTGGGGTGATGTGGAAATGAGGTGGAAGAGAAGTACATGAGGTGGATGAAGGACAAGTACCTTGTAGGTACCTTGGGGGATGAGAAGATTTCCTCAAAAAGGAACTTCTTGTCCCCAAATGAGCATGAAAGAGACATTTGAGGAATTTTAGAATTCCTCAAAAATCTCCATGAGAAAAGGGGAAGTGGTTGGAGAAATAAATGTGAATTAAAAATTCACATTCTTAGGAGATTCTAGTGGATAAGAGAGGGTTTCCAAAAAGCTGAGGATTTGTCACATGTGGCTGATGTGACAAGTCCAAGGTTCTAGAAGTCCTTGGCACATGTAAAGTGACAAGTCAATTCTTCTAGAACTTGCATGGGGATAGGGTGGACCTTGGAAAGATAAAAGTGAATTAAAAATTCACATGGAGAAGAGGGGAGCCTTGGGTGAATAAATGCGAATTAAAAATTCACATGGGAAAGAGAGTTAAGGTCAAGAAAGGCAAGTGGAAAGGTTGACCAAAAAATTTATGCCAAATGTGGCTAATGATTTTGATTAAGGTTGTTCAAACATAGGATTATGATAATTAGTGAGAGATTAGAGACAAGTGGGAGATTATGGAGGATGTGACATTAATCTTGATTAAGTGGTGCACATCCTAATCACAGATTAATTAATTTAATCGAGATTAAAAGAGGATTATGGAGAATGTGACAAAGAGAGAGAAAAAGAGGGATTAAAAATTGGTTTTAATCCAAATAGGGCAAATGACTAAATTAAATAAATTGTCCTATTTATTTAATTTAGAGAAGAAAATGTGTAAGGTAAAGTATTTAATTTATTGAATTACATACTTTAGGAGCCTTAGGCGGAAAATGAAATAATGATTAAATAAATTATTTAATCACTATTAATAAAATATATGGATAGAGTAGATGATTTTGATCATATGGAAGTGATCAAATTTAGATGTATACAATTACTATTCACTCATGTGAAAGGAAATGACTCTTACATTTTCAATTTTGATTTTAAATCACATCCGTAGACTAGATTCTGATGTGGCGCACCTAACGAATCAAATCAGACCCAAAAACACGTCATCATCAATCGTTACATAATCGACTGATGCGAAGCTCTCCAGTCAGATGCCAAGTGATTTGTAAGAGGTTCCCACATTTCTTTCCTTGTTAGGAGGACAATGCACATGTCACCATCTCACACACCGCACAACAAACTTTTAAATATGATTTTAAGGCTTGCGCGGTGTGTGCTCAATGACTCAGATTAGATTGTACTATTGTATCTCCACCGTTGATTCTTCAACTTAGGTACATCAGGTGCCATAGTGGGAAACACGTCACACATTCTATAAAGGGGCATATGTCACAAGCATACTAGCCGCACAACATTTCAAAGATGAGTCATTTCAATCTTGCGTAGTGTGCGCTCATGGCCAAGATTTAATCCTTGAAATTGAAGGACTCCTTTTTTGCACATGCAACTAAAAATAGTCATTAAAAGGGGGCATTGGCTAGGTTGACAGACAACATCCCTTTATTCAACAATAAAAACTTAAGCCAAAAATATTAGGCCCGACTATGGGAAAATATAGAGCGTTAATGAATAAAGCTAATCAATAAGCCTAGGCAAAAGGGCCAATAACATCAATGGATACAATTGCTTGAGTGGTTATTAAAGCAATCAAAAACCTAATATAATAAATCAACCCACAAATATGAAACAAGGGTTTAAGACTTGAAGTGAATTTGAACTAAGGTTTTAGACCTAAAACCCTAGGCGATCGAACTATCAAAATTTAGAAGCAAAGGGCCATTCCAAGATGGGACCAAATCAAAATTTATTCAGATTTTCAAAACTCCATAGTCAGCCAAGGTAATCTTGGGAGTCATGTGCCCTTGGAAATGGTTTATAAATACCTCAACAAGTTCATCAAATGAATGAATCGAGTTATTCAGTAAAGAAGAGAACCACTCCAAGGTGGTGTATTTTAAGGTCCTAGGAAAGAGTTTTGCCAAAGGTTTATCATCAAGGAAAAATTCACTACATAAGGTAGTGTAGGAATTAATATTGTTAGAAGGATCACCCTTCCCTCCATATTTCTCAAATCTAGACAACTCTACACCTTGTGGCATCGGTGTTTGTAATATCTCCAAGGATAATGGATTGCTTTTAACATAATATGTGGGTGGGCCATTTTGATTTTGATTGATGGTAGAAACTTGCTTTTGAAGGTATGACATGGTTTGGAAAAGTTGATTTATGAGAGGGTCATTGATGATGTTATGAGATGGAAGTGAAAGTGGAGGAACTAGAAATGCTAGTTGGAATAACGAGGGAATGAATCACATTACTAACTTGTTTCATTGTTGTGACTTGAGGAGGGATGTAGGCAAGGATTGAGGCTATAGTTGTGGGAGGGGGGATTTGAGTTCCTCCTTGGCTTGGAACATTGTTTGTGGGTAAAGGACAATTAGTGGTTGAGGGAAGATTCTTGCCAAAGATTTACACTATGTTCTTCACAAGGTCAAGGTCATCTTCACTTGCAAGCATGTGGTGAATTTTTTCTATTATAGGGATTGTAGTACTTGAAATTTTTTCAAGGCTAATTTGATGTTATAAGTTCACTAGGTCCTCAAGAATTTACATTAGGTTTTCCTGTGGGATGCTATCATTCTTTGGTTCACTTTGAATGCTACTTGAAGGAAAAGTGTTACTAAGGGTTGTACCCATGCCTAGTGTACTAGTGTCAATACTAGGAGTGGAAGCTATAGATAACCCAAGATCGACAATGATTGTGATATCATGGGATGACATGAGTCTCAAACTTCTTCTCACTATGGTATTAGCAATAGTAAACCAAATACTCATGCAAAGGCTACTAAATACGAGGTGAGTGCAAATGCAATGTAAACTAATAAGAATGAAATTCTTATAACTGAAATTCTGGAAAGTAAAATTGAAATGTTGAAGTGCAACAAGCAGAAACTAAGAAAATAAGCTGTAAGTGACAAAAAATGTAGTGTAAAATATGCAAAGGGACTGATTTTCCCAAGGTAGCGAATGAGTCCAGGTACTAATTTGTTTTAAAATTTTCAAAAACATTGAAATGAATTTTATGCTTTGAATGTTTTTTGATGCAAATGCAAAATTTGATTGATTTTCAATGAAGTTAAGTGCAATAATGCAAGCTAAATGAGATTTTCACTCATGAAAAAATTGAAACACTAGAATGCAAATTAACTAATGCAAAGTCTAATGCAATGTTAATGCAACCTAAATCTAGGATGGAAATGCAGTCCAAATCATAAATATAATGCTCTAAATATAGGTTCACCAAAATGAAATGAGGAAAATGGTGACCTCCCTCTAGGGATTCTAGGGTTTTGGACCTAAAAGGAGAGGTCAATTTTGTTTGCTTATTTCACTCAATAACAAACCCTTGAGATTTCAATGTAAAGGAGATTGAAATTTGTCAAAGGGAATGTTCTAGGGGATTGAATGATGTCAAATGAAGGGTTCACCAACAAGTGTAAGCTTGGAAAAGAAGATGTTTGAAAACACATTGAGATATGCACACTGACCTAGAAAGATAATTAAAATGCAACAAGAGGTTGTGAAACTGAAATGTGTGCACTTGAGAGACTGAAGAAGGAAGAATGGAGATTTGTATGACTAAAAAATCAGCTATTTATGTTGATTGGGACTCATTCGCCAAGCTGGGTGAATCAATCTAGTTTTTGAGAAAATGTGCAGGAACGAGTTTTAGCCAAAAGGGTATCCAAATTTACAAACATATTATTTAGGCTTGTACAGTGGGACTCCTTCGCCAATAGTGGGGAATCAGTCCACTTCTACTTTTTTGGAAATTTTGAAGTGGATTTTGTGCCTCTTGATCTGATTTTCTCTTTTTGATTGATTTCTAGATCCAAATTCATAAAATAGCACCTATTGGTCTTCTCCAAGCTTCTCCAAGCTTCTCCAAGGTTGAATGACAACTTTGAAAACTTTAGAGACTTGACAACTTTTCTCCTTGATAAATCTGCAACCTAGACTTGCTTGAATCACACTCAAGAAGAGGGAAAAATCTTTGTGGGGTTAGAGAATAGGGGCTTTCCTTGGTCAAACCCCTTTTTGGTAATTAAACCTTGGAATGAAGGCAAATGTAAAGGGACAATGATGAATGGACAAAAAGTAATGTTGCAACTACTCACAAAATCCTAGCAATAAAGTGTTGTAATTATGTTTGAAAAGGCTATAATGGATGTGGTCTTTGATTCTTGCTTGATGTTGATAGTTATTGAATGCAATGCTTCCTTGAATCATGAACTCTACATCATAATTGTTAGCACAATAACAAACATTAAAATTATAATCTTTGACATGATGATTGATGCTTGAAGAATAATCTTGAATGCTTGATAATATGCCATTGAAATGCCTTGAATTCTCTTTCTTAAATGCTCTTGTGAACTCAATTTTCTATAAGGATGAGTACTTGAATGCTTGGGGGGGAAAATGGGAGAAAGAAACTTTTATTTATACTCAATTATTTAAGAATTTCTAAAATTACAACACTACAAGTTGACATTAGACCTAGGAGAATAAAATCCCACTAGAATTTTGATTTAAATTTGAATTTTGGTCACACGGGACTCATTCTCCCAAGGTGGCGAATGAGTCTCATCACACATAATGTATGGGACCAAAAATCAAAAGTGTCTAGAAATGTGTGAACTTGCATCAGGGCCAAAAAGTCTGAGGTGGGACTCATTCATCTAAGGTGGTGAATGAGTCCCAGACACTAAATTTGGGTCACATAGGCTAGGAGCACTTTAATTATGATTGGCTAATAGTTGGTGTCTAGATTATCCTCAAAAATATGCAATAAATGATGCTTGTGGATGTAAAATAGGTCCTATTAAAGCATATGAAATCCCAATTATAAATGACAAGCCTAGAGAAATGTCAAAGTGTGTTAAAACACTTTACAACACTCCAAATAAGGAAATATTAATGTTAACTATGATTGAAGGTTTGTTTATTATGCTTATTTAATTGAAAAAACTCTAGAAAAGTTTGAAAGTGTGTTACAACACTTTACAACACCTTTGCAAGGTACCGTTAAAATTTTTCAGTTCACAAGGGACAAATACCTAACGTGAATGTGTTATCCCGATTACAACACTAAATCAAGGCAACATTAAGCCAAAATATATAAGGAGGACCCAAATGAGTGCACAAATGTTAGACCATTTTTTCGACATTACATTTAGGCCCCACTTTAGTGAGAGGAGGAACCTACTTCAAACTCACACTAAAGTAGACAAACATGCATCAAGGGGGGTTCCACTATACCAATGCTAGTAAGATGAGATGACAACAATCAAGAGGGATGATCAAGCCCACATGATTAAGATCCCATGAAAAACCAACATAAGAAAAAAGGAACACAAATTAAAATGATGTAAAGAAGAACAAAAAGGCCAATCATACACTACCAAAGATGAAAAAGAGAAAAAGAAATAAAAGATAGTCAAATCAAGCTTCAACCATTTGTCTATCCCAATGTGGATCAAATCTAGGCTATTTATCCAAAAAATACATCCTCACTCTAAGGTTATGGAAGTCATTGTTGTCTGCCAGGTGAGAAGTCCTAAAAGGTGAGAAACATACAATCATGGTTGGTATGTACTCACACACACATGTAGGTGGCTATGGGGAAAGTCATGCCTTATATTGGGGTTCCCACTCAACCATACTAAAGCTATACCTCCTGATAACTTTAATAAGGTTCCATAGAAAAATGATTTCCGAGCTTCATGAGAGAAGCAAAGCCTCGTATGCTTGGAGATCATGAACAAATAGGATGGCTCGATAGGCATGCAAGTTGTATTATACAAGGTGGCCATATAAAAACAAATGCAAAATGCAAAGTAGGAAATATTCAAAGGAGTCTTCCTTAGTTCATGTGGGGTCTTTTGTTAGAATCTGAAAAGATTATTAACCTAGAAAACTAGTGCAAAATAGTAGATATCTCAACTATGAATGCAAATGATACAAAATCAAAATAGCAACACAGAGTTAGTCTCTGAGAGATTAATGCAAATGATAGAAGCAAAATAACATTAAGAGGATGCAAAAGCAAGATATTCCAAATACAAGCTAGGTAGCATGCTTATATAGACTCGAGAGAGGGATGAGGTGGCAACACCGACCAATGAGGAGAAACCATCTATCAGACTAAAGATAGCAAAGTATCTTCCCAAGATAACTAATAGATTCTCACATGTAGGAAGGTGACACCTCACAACCACTCACCTAATAAGACATGCTTTATTAACCTAAGAAAGATTAATAAAAGGTGTAGGAAAAACCTAGGACTATAGGAAGAAATAAATAACCCAACTAAGAAATAAAAACCTACACTAACATCCCCCCTTAAGCATAGCTTAGGTGGATCTAGAAATGAGTCTCAACAAATCAAGCCTGATGAGGTACCCATGTACATAGAAAATTCCCCCAAATAAGGAGAAGCACCATCCCACAAAAAGGAAGTACGCCACCCCATAATAGAGAGAGAAATGAAGTGGAAGGACAAAAAATACCCCCCCAAAGAGATCCAATGGTAGATGCTCGACACTGGATGTAGAAGATGGTCCATGATGATCGAACAACATTCCTCCCTTCAGAAAGAAACAAAACCAAAGGTGTATGCGAGATATTTCCCCACTCTTGAAAGGAATATGTAGGAAGAACATGCAAGATGAATGAAGTCTTTGAAGTTAGCTCAAGTATCCCCATGTTGATGCTGAAAGCTGCCATCATAAAATTAGGCATTCTAGGCCACATTGCTGAAGATGATAAATCAGAATCTCCTAGAGACTGATGTAGAGCATAAGCCAAAGACTCAAGTATCTCATCTAAGGATATCTTCTCCAAATGATGATCCAAAGTATCCATACTCATGTCAAACTATAGGGAATGATCATGTAGAGAGTGAAGAGGAGGGTCAAAGTGATCCCTCACAACATTTGAAGAAAATTTTACTTCATTATAGAGAAGATGAATATCATCAATAATGTCTCCCAAATCTGCAATATGTGTCTCCATAAACAAGTCTAAAATACCTATCAAAAGATCATCCCAAGCTGAATTTGAAAGACAATGAATGTCCTGCTGCAAAGAATCACTGGAAACTTTTGAAGAAGCAACACTAGAATCTGAAGTAGCAGCAGTAGATGGTGAAGGGGTATCAATGAATTGATCATCCACACAAGATGTGTCCACACAAGATGGGGAAAAAAGAGTCTCAGTATCATCCACAATAGCCTGGTTATCCAAGGAAACATCACTTTCAGATGAAGATTCAATGTCTCCATATAATTGTTGAATGATAGTCCAAGCAGTGAAAGGGCACTCAGTGTGCTCTACGTGATGTAGAGTATCCTAAGAAATAGTAAGAAATATTAGTCCATAGACCATGTCATTATTGTTAAACCATGCATTCTTCTGATCATAGTCACTTGGTTTAGGAACAAGTCCAAGGAGATAGGGTAGTAGATCCTGCTCAAGGCATTGATTCTTTATCCCTTTCTTCCAAGAAAACTAGTTCTCTAAATTTAGGCTTACAATAGATTTCTGAAATTCATTACTAATATCCATGATTAAACCCCAATAGTGGAACTTTATCTCAGTTCATGATCACAATTAACCCCATTAAAATTTTTTAACCATGATGCATAAAATCATGTTTCTAAAAGAGAATATGTGCTAACAAGAGTCAACACAGTGAACTCCCCCAAGAAAATATGATTTTGCACTTTATATTAGTGTGTTTACAACTTCCACCAGCGAGAAATACTAAGTGGTATTGATTTCAATGCATTACAAAATCCTCACAAATAGGGTGTAAACTGAAACTATAGTATTGGAACTCAAACAAGTAAAAATAACAGCACGACTACAATCTACTCGAAAAAACATGAACTTTCAAAAAAAGAATCACCTCGATACGAGGTCGTATGAGAAAGTTATGCTTCTTCGAAGTTCCCAAAACGAGAGCTGTGCAATGTCACGACTGAGAATTTGCAATTTTTGAAAACTTTCTGCATCAAAACCAAGAAACATCTACACTAGTGCATAGAGCACAAAAAAAATCCAAATTCAAAAAAAAATCATGAGAAACGGAGTTCGTATGAGCAAGAACAGAGCATTGGAAAACTACCTTCAAATCTACAACTGCCAACGGAAAGGGGTACGACTGAAGCTTTCTAAATTCATTTCTGCAAAATATGCTAACTGCATACAAAAACTAAAAAGTACCCAGATGGTTTTTTGATGCGGCAAACAAAACCCAGATGGCATTTTTTCTTGCAAATGTACAGAAGATGTAGATCTAGTGTAAAATAGACGCCTTTAGCAACAAAAAATGACCCCAATAACCAAAAAATGACATGCAAAGGTTGAGTCAGCTACCTAAAACATGAAAAGGCATGCTAGAACCTACAATGTTGATTAAAAATGCAAAATATGCAAGTTGGTTGTTAGATTTGAACTTGAAACCCCGGTTCTACAATTGTGTATCATGATCTCTGTTTTAGTGAAGCAAAAGCCAGATCTGACTTTCTCGAGCCTTTTGGACACATTGGAACAACCAAAGATGCCACTGGTATAACTAGGAACATTGCAATCACCCAGATTTCATAAAACATATGTGCAAAACCCTAGAGATTAAAATGTTTTCGTCAACTTTTTCTTGATTCTCAAATATGGAAACTAAAATCTACTCTTGCACATAGAAAAGCTCTGATACCATGTTAGAATCTGAAAAGATTATTAACCTAGAAAACTAGCGCAAAAGAGTAGATATCTAAACTATGAATGCAAATGATACGAAATCAAAATAGGACAGAGTTAGTCTCTGAGAGAGTAATGAAAATGCTAGAAGCAAAATAACATTAAGAGGATGCAAAAGCAAGAGATGCCAAATACAAGCTAGGTAGAATGCTTATATAGACCCGACAGAGGGATGAGGTGGCAACACCGACCAATGAGGAGCAACCATCTATCGGACTAAAGATAGCAAAGTATCTTCCCAAGATAACTAATAGATGCTCACATGTAGGAAGGTGACACCTCACAACCACTCACCTAATAAGACATGCTTTATTAACCTAAGCAAGATTAATAAAAGGTGTAGGAAAAACCTAGGACTATAGGAAGAAATAAATAACCCAACTAGGAAATAAAAACCTACACTAACATCTTTAACTTAGGGAAAATTGTGCCTTATGTCTCCAAGAGAGGACCAATCAAAGAATACAAATTTCACAACTTAGGGGATGTAGTGTATTGCATAAATCCACTAAGAGGAATGCAATATTGTAAGAGAGATCACACTCATGAAGGAATTCATACCCAATGTCATCCACAAAGCGAAAAATGCATTGTATGAAACAAGAAGGCTACACCAAGAACCATGAAAAATAAAATTCAAAAGAATAATGCCAATGTATGCCACCACTTTAAAGAAATTGCTAAACACCATGCTATGAGAAATTACTTGGAAAATGCTATTAAATGAAAAATGCAAACAAAAATACATGATAGCTCACTTGTAAAGCCCTATGCCAAGTCGTGTGTTTCCGAGTAAGGCTACATCGTGTGAGAGAAAAATAAAAGAGAGGGGTTGCCCACAAAATGAAAACACCAAACACATAACGAAACTATGGATATAGGGTTAGTATGTTCTTTGCTGCAATATTTTTAAGGAGCTTGAAACTATCATCATCCCCCAAATACACATAGAAATAGAAGAATGACAAAAAGAGAGCGAAAATAAAGGAAAAACCTTTATGGTCCTTTATGGTAAAGATGGAAGAGACATAGGGTGTCTCGATGCCTTGTGTCATCCCTAAAAGGAAAACATAATAAAAAATAAAGATGAAAATGAAAAGGGTAAGTGCACCAAGATGGTTCCCAAAAAGGGGACTTAAGTGGAAAGCTTTTTTCTGAAATCAGGAAATACTGACATTGGACGTGAATTTGAGGATACTTAGACTCAAAATTTTGAGATGGAACAAAAAGAAGGATTCAAGTGCTCCGAGTCTACTTTCTAAACTACTAATTTATTTTGAAAATGTTTGAGATTAAGGGGTTCAAACAGGGGATGTACACAAATTGGTGTTGTTTTTGTCAAAAAAACATAACATAGCAACTCTTGTATGACCCTCGTATGGTGAACTCTTTTTTAGTATTTTTAAAATTGCAATGGTCAGAAGTTAGCTAACAGTATGTAGTTGATGCACGATTTTTTTGATAATTTTTTAATCAATATTTGATTTTTTACTAATTTATGAAGTGGACATATCCTCAAAATAGAATTTTGGCCATGCTATCCCTACAAATTTTGGAAAGTAATTGATTTGTTTTTTTTTGAATTTTTGAATTTTGTAGAATGGAGTCTAGTTTCTAAAAATGTAACTTATTTAAAAAATTGATGAATGGTTAATTTATAACGAAAAAAATATCAAACACTACTTTTTGGCAAAAAAAAGACACAGATAAAATAAATTATGGATGAAAGACTTAACATTTTCAGAAAGTGAAAAAAATTACATCGTTGGATAGCTAAGAGATAACCTAACATTACCCATGTGCTTGATTTTTTCGATATTGAACCACGTGCAATCCTGATGGTGAGCACAAACTCGATTATGAGAAATATGGTGGATTTTTTAAAAACACGTCTTTGGTCGTTCGGAATGCCCTCCAAGCCTTTGGGTTGGTATTCCAAGGCAAGTACCAAGCTTAAAGTTTGGTAATTCCAAAAGCAAGATATAACGCGAGCTTGTTATAATGCGTGCGCGTTATATCTCACTTTTGACATGGTTTTTGCTTTTGTGGGGAACATGTCTACTAGAACATAATGCGAGGGCGTTATAACACGCTCGCGTTATGTCTTACTTTATGTTAAATGCTAATATAGTAATGTATGCTGATATATTTTTATGTACATGTATTTGTGTATGCTTGTATGGATGTAAGATTATATGTACATATGTATTATGCTTGTATGTATGCATTTATGTATGTCTTTAGAGGGAGAGAGAATTTAGAGAGAGTCTAGAGAAATGGAGAGGGGGTTGAAGTGAGAGTTTAAGAGAGAGGGAGTGGGAGAGAAGGGGTTGGATTGAGGGGGACTTAGCTAGGTAGGGTGGGAGGGATAGAGGGAGGGAGAGAGAGAGAGGGGGGGTCAGAGAGAGAGAATTAAGGGAGAGGGAGAGGGAGAGGGGGGTGGGAAAGAGAGAATTGAGGGAGAGAGAGACAGAGAGAGACAAAGAGAAAGAGAGGGTTATGTAGGTAGGGTGCAAAAGGGATAGAATTGAGAGTGTGAGAGGGAGAGACTTTAGAGTGTGAGGGGGGTGAGGGGGAGAGACTTGAGAGATAGGTAGTGAGAGGGAGTGTGAGAGAGAGGGAGTGGGAGAGAGAGGCAGTGTGAGTGAGAGACCTGAGAGAGGGAGAGGGTGTGAGAGGGAGTGACTTGATAGAGGTAGAGAAAGAGGGTGGTGGAGTGAGAGGGACTTATCTAGGTAGGGTTGGAGGGATAGATAGAGAGAGGGGAGAGAGACAAAGAGAGAGTTACCTAGGTAGGTTGCCAGAGGGACAGACCTTAGAGAGAGAGGGGGTGGGAGGAAGAGACATGAGAGAGAGGGAGAGAGGTAGTGGGAGAGATTGGAATGGAGTGGGAGGGAAATAAAGAGATATGGATAGAGGGAGTGAGAGAGGGTGGTAGGGATTGATTGAACGAGAGGTACGTAGAAAGAGGGAGACGGTAGATAGAGACATTTAGAGAGGGTGGGAGGGAGGGAAGGAGGGACAGGTGAGATGTATAGATAGAGAGAAAGTGATAGGGGTTGAGGGTATAGGGTTGAGGGATTAGGGTGGAAGACCTATAGTGTTGATGGTTTCTATGGTATTAGGGTTTCAAGTTTGAGGGTTGATGGAACAGGTTTGATGGTAGAGGGTATTTGGTTGAGGGTATAGGGTAGAAGGTTTAAGGTTTAAGCATTTAGGGTTGAAGGGTTTGGGGTTAAGGGTTTAGGGTTAAGGGTTTACTTGGTTGAGGGTAGAGGGTTTAGGATATAGGTTTGAGGGTATATGGTTGAAGGATTAGGTTTAGGGTCCAATGTAAGGGGTAGAGGGTTTAAGGTTTAAGGATTGAGGGTAGAGGGATTAAGGGTTGAGGATTGAGAATTGAGGGTTGAGTGTTTAATGTATAGGGTAAAGGGTAGAGGGTTTAAGGGTTGAGGGTTTAAGGTATAGGGTTGAGGTATTAGGGTTGAGGGTCCAATATATAGAGTAGAGGTTATAGGGGTTGAGAGATTAAGGGATGAGGGATTAGGTTTTAGGGTAGAGAGTATTGGGTTGAGGGTAGAGGGTAGAGGTTAGAGGGTAAAGGCTAGAGAGTAGAGGGTAAATGGTTTAATAGTTTAGGGTTTAAGTGGTTAGGATTGAGGGTTGATGGTTTAGGGTTGAGTGTTTAAGGGTTTAAGGGTTGAGCGTTTAAAGGTCAAGAGGGTTGAGGGATTAGGGTAGAGAGTTTACTAAGTGGGTTTAAGGGTTGGGGGATTAGAGTTGAGGGTAGAGGGTAGAGGATTGGCGGTAGAGGGTAGAGGGTTTATGGGT